>JBBPLU010000527.1:0-15775 GCA_038089935.1 Boletellus emodensis | reverse complement strand
CGATGAGGGGGTAGAACAGCAAACATTTTCTCCGAAAAGATGTCGGAAAATTCTTTGCACCATTCAGGGATTTCGGTGGTCTTAGGTTGTTCTTTTTGTGCGAGTTCAGTGGACAGGGTAAGTTTACCAAGGTGTTCCGGGAAGAGGTCCATATACTCTTTCCAGGGCGGACTCTCATGAAGAGGTACCACAGCTTCCTGGATAGTGAGAGTGTTGGTGGACCAATCGATGATAGGATTGTTTTTCTTGAGCCATGTCATTCCAAGGATGACGCGAGGAGAACCGAGGGATGTGACGAGGAAGGTGACCTTATTGGAGAACTGAGGAAATTCTACATTGACTGTGATGGAGTATTTGATGGTCCCTTGGTGGTTGGGGGTACCATCAACGTTGTAAGCAGTGAGTGGTTGGGGAAGATGGCATATGGCGGAACGAAGACGAGGGACAAGAGATGAGTCAATGAAGTTATTGGTGGCACCACAATCTATGAGAGTGGTGGTGGCAACGTTTTGAGATTCTGTGTGTAGGTGAACGGGGAGATGCATGGTTTGTTCATTCGAGAGGCCTACAATTACAGCAGAGATATCTAGGGGTAGGGAAGGAGATGTTGCTACTTCTTCCCTTAATGAAAACCCGATGAAGACTCATCTTTCGGGGCTTTTTCAAAACAAAGTTTCAAAGTCTGAAGTACCTCTCCTTCATCCTTTCCGGAAGCGCGGAGGCTTTGTACATAGGCATCAAGGGTGGAGGGTAGTGGGATGATTACGGCTGGGGTCAGTGTGACAGGAGTGGTGGACGTTTGTTAGATTCGTTGTGGGTTTCAGAATGGATTGTTGGTGGACGAAGTGGACGAGACGGTTCGACTGGTGGAGAACGTGTTACATTGCTATACGTTATGCCCTCATCAGGAAAAATGAAAAAAGCTCATTGTAATCAGCATTTTTATGTTGTTAATGTTGCACAACATCACCAACATTGTGATGGGTGTCATACAACATTGTCAACAGTGTAATAGATACTCATGTCACTTACTACATAGCCTTGTTATAGTGAGTGTGTGACCACCTCGATCAATGTTGTGAATGTTGCAATTGATACTTGCATCGCTCACTACATTGACTGTTGTAGCAAGCTCACCCAGTGACAAGGACAAGGACAAGTACTACTTTTCAGACAAAGAACTGGATGCTATTCTGCCAGACACAGGGTATGTCGTTGTTACTCTGCCAGGCTATGCGCCAATGGTTACCCCCACAAGTTACTAATGCGTACAAGAGTCATCCAATGCTACCGCTATTGCCACCGCCGTCAGTCTATACTAGAAGGCCAGGAACAGCATCCGTTAGTTAAGGTCATCGACCACGTCTTCACACCCCTCCCCTGCAAAGTTGCTGTCATCTGACGCCACTGCTATCGCTGCCGCCGCCACCACCGGTCCACACTAGAAGACCAGGAACGGCATCTGTTGGTCAAGGTCATCAACCGCATCTTGTACAAGCTCAGATGTATATGCAGAGAACTTACCGCGCCCGCCCGTCCGCCCGCCCTCTGACTGTTGGTCCAGATCCTTGACCGCGTCTTGTACAAAGCTCAGATGTATACTGCAGAGAACTTACTGCCCACCCTCCCTCCGACTGCTGGTTCACCCCCACCGCGAGTCGCCGTCGTCTGATGCCACTGCTATCACCGCTGCCACCACCGCCGCCGGTCCACACTGGAAAACCAGGAACAGCATCTGTTGGTCAAGGTCATTGACCGCATCTTGTACAAGCTTGGATGTATGCAGAGAACTTACTGCCCGCCCAAACCGGTCCACACTGGAAGACCAGGAACGGCATCTGTTGGTCAAGGTCATTGACCGCGTCTTGTACAAGCTCGGACGTACACAGAGAACTTACCGCCCGCCCGAACCCGCCCATCCGCCCACCCTGGCTGTTGGTCCAGATCATCGACCGCGTCTTGTACAAACTCGGATGTATACTTCATGAACAGAATAAATAATCATTTTCTCGAATGTAAGAGCGCATGCAGCAAACTTACCGCCCACCCACCCGCCTACCCTCCGGCCACCTGAAGACAGGCATGCGCCCTCATGGTCTGGCATGCATCCTGTATTGTTCAAATATGCGAGCGTCAATGTATCTATTCAAATAAAAAATTTGAGTGGAAGTCATGGTGCAATCGTGCTTCCAAAGGGGGCTGACGGCACCGGTCGGAAATTTCGGTACTAGATGGCAGGGCTGAGCCAACTGAGAAATAGGGATGACAGCCGCGCTAGGCAGGTGGTTCATGTCGACCGTCCGACACGGAACATTTGAATGTTAGTGTCCATGTGATGCAATGGCTTGAACCAGTGCACATAGAGAAGCGGCCCCGAAACGTTTCCGAGATGAGCAGGCAGCTTGAATATCACACATAGCTCAGCCACGCGCAGTCCTATAGACACAGATTAGAATACAAACGAGAGATAAAATAGATGTATACCGTGGAGGCCCCCACGCTTCCGATCCTCTTTGTCAGTTACAATTAGCACTGTGTCAAAACGAGCAGGTGTTAGTGGCTTGCGTCGACCGTTGGATCGTTGTGGGTGGCACCAGATCCTTGCGTGATTGTTGCCCGATAGCATGTGTTCCATAGGACATAATGGAATAACGACATTGCTAAAACAATCAAACCGATCGTTGATGTTTGGTTCGAAAAACTGACGGCCGCGTGGTAACGTATTGATGAACGCTTTTACGGCCTCGAGAAAGTTGACTGCGCCGTGGTGCTGGATTAAGTATTGCATGGTCTTTCTAGGAAAATGCGGCTGTTTAGAAATGCGATAGTGGGTAGTCAGGATGCAGTCAGTGTTATATCTTTTCACACCCAACACCTCTGCGGCACCAGACGAAACACGGTTGCGCCAGCCCAGGTATGCCTTGAACCACATGACGGCTTCTTGGCGTTGGAGCCACTTCGTCATTTGAATAGTGTAGTCCTTGCGGTTGCTCCAGAGGTAGGCCTTCTTAGCGTAGTCGATGTGAAGTCGTTCCGAGTTTTCTAAGTTAAAGCCGTTGAGGCTGCCTAGCATCTTGATTGTGTCAGCATAGTGAAGCAACGAATGCAGCTTAGGGATGTTGAAGTGGTCCCGGCACTCGAGATCAATGAAAATCGCCTTCGCGTCATGAAAATCATTGAGGGCTTGATGTAAGGTGAGAATCGTATCATCAGTGTGAGACTGGTATTGCACGATGTAGATAAAGTCAAGTAGGGCTCGACCAGCTCTGAGAACGTCGATGTGAGCTGTAGTACCAACTAGAGAGCTAACGAAAACCCGCTGAAGCTGTTTGTGATCGCTACCAGTCCATTGCTTGACTTTCGAGATACCGTCCTTCCAGTGGCGCAGCCCAGGGTAGTAGGGCATTGCGCAAAAGTGTGCATCAAAGTTCCACTTGCCCGCAATATCGGCACACCATTTTTTCAGATGGTCCTTGAAGACGCCCTGATGGAGTTGATGTAGGATGTCGGGAGAGATGCAAGTAAAGATATCTGAGTGGGGAAGGTCGGCCCAGAAGGGGGAGAAAATCGGACAAAGGCCATGAGCGATGAAATCAGGAGGGTATTGGCCAGTAGCTTGCGCATGTAGGGTATTGATTGTTTGTGCCTGGTTGTGAACAGCGAACTGAGTGTTTGCACCTCTTTGGTCCGCGTGCACGAGGCACTTGGGACACCGGTTTTCGGCACAGCAAGCCACAAGGCACTGCTCTGGGTGATCCCCAATGTATGCGGCCACGATCGGGAAGACTTGCCGGATGCAACCATTGGCACAGACCATCTTGACACTGTCTCTTCCAGCTGCGACCAGAGGCTGAAGGAGCATCCTCATGCAGTAGTGGAACAATCGGTAGCCGCCAACCGAATTGTCCTCGAAGGAGTTTAGCTTGGACACTGGTAAGTAGCCCAACAGAACTGATGCATGACTGGCTGACCGTCGACGAATGTCCTTGGATACATTGCCGATACTCAGGTACACCGGCCATGCGTTTTTGTCACCTTTGAAGCGTGATAATTGGGTCTTATCGGATGCTAGAATTACTGGTGCAACCGTCGCTCCAGCAGGCAAACACAGCTAAACAAATCCTATTAGGTTCATCTCTCCCCTTAGATTTTACTTTTGTATACTGACTTGGGTATTCCACCACCACTCCCCGGTCCACATCTCGTCGTATCGGCGAGTTTCGCCTCTATGGTCGGTGTAGACCTTTTCAGGTGCATATGCAATATCGCCATGAAATGCGGGATTACCAATTAACTCCCTTATGCAGGCGACTGGGTCACGGATCCAAAGTTCGAGTTCCTCTGAGTCATCATTGCCCATTGGCTCTGCCAACTCTGCTGGCTCGTCTCCATGAACTCGGATGAGCTCGCATTTCCACTCTGGGCCAGTTGGCAACTGGTCAACGACTTTCATAAATGTATGTTTACTTCGATAGCTGGGCCGAGTGCGCGTGCGAGTCTGCTCGCATTTACTGCATAAGTTATCACAACACCAATTTGGCCCACTCACAATCGGTAACTTTAGAAATTCTTCCATGGCTCGTTGGTTAATGCTATTAATGAGCCATTCGTCTAACTCCCACTCTTCCTTGTTAGCAAATGGCGCATACATGCCTCGTTGGTTGACTTCCGAGTCTTGCCAGTCCTTCATCGCAGCAAATGGTGTTTTACCCTCGCCCAGTACCTCAGCGACCGCTCTTTCATCAAACTCCATCACATAGCATGGAAACTGCCCTGTCATTGTGTCTTCATCCTCTCTCACAGCAAGTCCCGGGTCAAGTGCAACCGGGTCTTGGTCAGGTGTGTCGTCGAAGCCTCTATCTTCTAACCTATATGGGAACTGCCCTGTCACCGTGTCTTCATCCTCTCTAGCAGCAAGTCCCAGGTTGGGCACAACTGGGTCCGGGTCAGGTGCGTCGTCGTCAAACCCTCTACCTTCTAATATATATGGGCACTCACCTTCTGGATCTGCGCTTGAAGTAGGTGTTTCGTTCATGACTGCCACTCGACATTGAGCTAAATGTGCAATGTGCCGGCAGACGTCGCTTGCACTAGGAAATGCCTGACTACAGTGGGCGCAGGCATGTTGGGCTACTTTGAGCAGGCCAATGCATGGCATTTTCAGGCGAGTCTCAGCAAAACGATGGCGCTGACTCTGGTCTACTATATGCCGGCACTTTGTCACTCAGCCTCCATTCTCCGGTCTCAAATTTTTTTGACTTCATTTAACCCTCGCTAGGCTCAGGTTGCCTGTATTTCCTCACCTCAGGACCCTCACTTCATTTCACAAACAAACTTGACATCGTACTTGACATCGTTCCAGTAGACATGTCTCAACCGACAGAAAATTCTCATTGTATCCATCGCCCCACCAAAAAAGCACAGGAAATGCTAGGTACGCATATCTAATGTTCCATGAAAATTTTTGCTCACCTATGACTCACCGTCCATTGCAGAGGACCATCAGTTAGAAAAACAAGCTAGTGAGAAGCAAGCCCTTGCAAAGGTCAAACGTCGTGAAGAGGTGACCTGGAAGCGCGAGCAAGCCGTGAAGGCGTTAGAACAGGACCCTCTCAAAAATACGGTGACGGCCCAGACTAAGACTACATCCGACAGAGCGCAGCCTCTCGCAACTGACCACGCAGTTGATTTTTCCCCCCTCTCTTTCTCATTTTGAAGGACTAATGTTTCTTTTATACAGTTTACCTCTCATGCTGTCGATGACAGTGCCAATGGTGCTCACATTACTCGAGCGGCGCTCCTGTCCCTCATTGCCCGCAAGAGCAAGGTACCTCCGGCACCTGTGCAGGTTAAGTTGTCGATCATCCCATTGCAGCTGCCACTCATCCCAGCCCAGCCATCACTTATCTCGGCTCCAAGGGCTGTTCCAAACCCGACTCCAAGGGCTGACCCAAACCCGAAGGTAGGTGTGTTCTCGTACACACACATTCAATACTCACTATTCATTACCACTAGGCTATTGGTATGCTTCCACTGCACACACGCATCCTCACACCAGCTGCTGCCATGAGGGTAGAGGCACGCAAGGCCTTGTCGGACCCGTCGAAGTACAACCCCAGTCCAACCCCAGTGAAGCAGATTCCGTCTAAGAAAAGAGCTCTCGAACGTGAAGCAACTCCTTTCCCTAGGTAAGAAATCAACCGTTTTTACATATACACTACCCTATCACTATCACTAGCTTACTGACCAACGGTAATATGGCCGAGAAATTCCCGAGAAAGCGCACACGTCATGTAGCTGTCCTCAATGACAATGATGAGGAAGGTGGGGCCGAAACTGAGGTTCCGACTGAGGTCGCAACCGATGTGCAGTCGGATGACGACTCACAGAGTGACCCCTCCGCTCTGAGCATGGGGACAGCCATGATTGGTGGTGCTTCGTCAGGGATGGCCGTTGTGCCAACTACGCCAGCAAACAAACAACCCAAGGCACGTGACTACAATATCACCACATGTACTGTGCTTCAGTCGGCCATCGCAATTTACTGCACCATTTTACTCAAACAAGGTCCATTCCCATCTGCAGTCAAGGAATACGACTGGGGGAAGAAGGCATGGTCGTCCGCATGTAGTCATCATGACGTGGCGATCGACCTTGACGAGAACCTATTGAAACTGGTGAGTACTCGTGTTCTCCATGATTTGGTCTCAATACTGTAATAGATCACTGCTCGAACCTCCCATATCCGCAGTCAGTTCAAGACAAAGGCGCATCCTATAGTGACAACAAAATACGGGTTCAAAGCGAGTGATATCAGGAAGGTGCAAGAGAGGAACCGCACGCTTGCCACCAAACTCAAACAAGATGCATCGTTCACATTTCGTGTAAGTTTGTCCTCATATCCTTGTTATAAGTAGGCTCATGTTATTTCGAGACTCGTGGCAAAACCCTTGACAACCACAGAGGGATATATGCTAACCTTGCAATCCAACAGGTTATCAACGAGGTTTTATTCAAGAACAAAGCTGATGATGGCGTCGTCTGGTTGTCTGAGTATAACCCATTCCCACGCATTGGATTTGCACTCGCACTTACAGCCGTAAGTCTACACTGCCATGCATAGTCTGTGCTAACAAGGTCTACAGATTGAGTGTGCAATTGATGAGTGGGCCTCCGGCATCTTCAAACAAATTGCATTCAAGGAAGAAAACTACTCTAGCGTCTTCCAAAGCCATCTCACCTCGCTCAATGAATTCGATGAAGTGACTGCCAACTACAAGCTACTCGACAAATTACTAGAGCAGGTATACACGAACGGATGGTGTGTTTGCAACCACATTGACATACGTAGCTAACCGCTCGGTGACAGTGTGCATGCGGGAGCTATGGTTCCAGCTATAAAGGAAGATAAGAAATTGTTACCCACCCGTGCATTTATGAACGCTATACGTGAGGCCCAGGAAATTGAGGGCACGATGGAGCAGCTGGTCGAATGCGAGGACGATGGAGTAGCAGACAGAGGTAACTGGAGTGTGGATCATCTTGAGCAGGCCCGTACCGTGAGTGCAGAGGACTTGTGGGCAGAGGGGTACGATGAAGGCAATGATGACTTCAAGGACAATGAGATGGAATTGGCAGAGCATGACGATGAAATGGAATTGATGGACAAGATAGAACCAGTTGGTGGGGGTGAGGATGAGGGTGAGGGCGAGGACGAGGACGAGGCATAGATCCCATATCTCCAATAGTGATATTATATGAATGCTATCAAATGTTTTGCTGCCCATTGTCGACTGCATGCTCAAGCTAAGATGGTGACCACATAGCACACATAGTTGTACACTCTGTTATATTGTCAATATAGCGTGCTAACTTTTTGTCTACTACATCGAGATTTATCAATGTTTACTCACATTATGTACTCGACATTGAGGGGGGAAGACGATAGGCACAATTGCTACAATATAGACTACATAGTACGATGTTGCAATACTGTTTTTTCCTGATGTTTCTTTCTGCATCGAAGGCATAGTCCTTCGCAGAAGCATTGAGCTCGTTCTGCAGGGGTGAGCTTAGAGACCCGAATTGCATCAACATCCATGGCATTGGGGTCACGAGTGGGGGTGTGGGTAGTGAACGACGAGGGGGTTCAATGTCCCTTTCGAAGGGCGGAGATACGAGCTTTCTGAGCGTGGAAGGTCTTGGCCTTCTCAATCCAGTCATGGATCATGGTGGAGATGGTGGTCATAGAGAGGATCATGATAGCGAGTTGTTGATCTAGTCCAAGCGAGAACTGATCGATGAGCGTGGTTTTGTCGGTGATACCTGCTTTGGCAGCGAGGTTCTGAAAGTCAGTGATATATTTCTGGAAGCCGTCGTCCTGTTCGCCATCCTTCCCTTTGAAGGACTTCTGGACGAGTTTGGAAAGGTCGAGGTCAGCAGTGGCTTTGGTGTCAAAGGGGTAGAACGTGGACTCAAAGTTCTTGATGAACTTCTCAAAAGTTTTGTCGGCATTAGCGACAGCAGTGTTGGCCATTCGATCATACCACATTTCTGAGAAGGAGACTCCTCGTCCTTTGCTCATTTTATTGAGCGTGGTCATGATTTTGTTCTGGTCTGTAGCGTAAAGTGTGGCATTGATCATGAAGTAAGCCTTCATGGCTTTGATCCAGCAGGTGGCATCAGATGGTTCACCCGAGAAATCAGCGGGGAGGGCAGCTTTGAGTTCTGACATGATGACGGGGGCTGGGGCTGGTGGTGGTACGAGGACTGGGGCTGGGGGTGGTGCTAGGGTGGGGGCTGAGGTTGGAGGTGGTGCTGGGGCGAGGGGTGGGGCAGAGGGTGGTGCTAGGGCTAGGTGACGACGAGGTGAGCTAGGTGGTTCTTCAGCATAGTGTTGCTGGGAAGAAAAGATTCTGCGACGGTGGTGCTGGGAGATCGAGGCTGGGGGAACAGCAACGAAACGATGGGACTGTGAGGTTGGGGTTTCCTCATCAGAGGATTCTGGGACTTGGATACGACAAGACGTTGTGACTGGGTAGGTCCTGCTCCATGATAGGAGGGACGGTGGTTATTCTCGTTTTTTTGTTACACGGATGCGTACCTCGAGTATGCTAAGACTGACCTAAAGGCAGGACGCTCACGAAGAGGTACAACTCAGCCTAAAGGGAGACTATACGTTCCTTGGTAGGAACGGACTAAGGGACACGATCGGAGGATCCGACTGAGGACTCAAGAGTACGCTTGATTGCATAGAACGAGAATGAGAATACAAGGTATAATACTACGGCTTAAATAAGAGAAGAGAAAGCGCACGGACCAAGAGGCCGCGTAAGCAAAGAATACCGTAGTAGGAGATGGAACAAACGACATGTAATCAGAGAAGAACGTAGAATGCGATGGAAACAGAATGAGTAATCAGTATGACTTCAAAGAGAGGAGTGGAGGGAGGTAGTCAAGGTAACAGAAATGTACTCTAGGATTGTTCATGATCAAGAGGAAAGCTTCATAAGAAAAGTAAGTCGAGGATGAAGATGAGAAGCGACAAGGACGATGTAGAAGAAAAAGGAGAATATGAGAGTAAGGGGACAAAATTGTAACACTAATCATTAGGAAATGAACCAAGTCCTCAGAAACTGGGAAAAAGGTTTCACCAGTTGTCAGGGACTGAGTTACCATGACTCACCATGACTCAGCATGAGTCATGAGGCAGTGCATGATGACACATATGAAACATTCTACAATGATTATGACTCCTACTAACTTACACTGACTCAGAACCAAGTCATTCCAAGTCATACCAAGTCAGAATGACTCCCAGCCTGGTCACATGGCTGGATACAAGTCATCATGAGTCAATCTGAGTTGATCAGACTCATATTTAGAGTTCTATCTCTGCTTTATCCATAATATATAAACAGTATATAATATACTCAATGCTGTAATGGAATTGATTCCTGGTTTCATTTCCTTCCTGACCTCACTAAGGTCACCACCCCACATGAAACCTTATCTTATCACAACCACAGTACCTTACCAAGGTACTGATACTCTACCAAGTCAAAACTCTACTACTACAGTAAGCCTCACACTATGTACTATCCCTTTGTTGCTGTGCCCCAAGTGAGAAGTGGACTGTGGTGCTGTAACCACACACCCATTACCTCCCACTCTCATTATGGTATACATATAGTCCCATTCAAACACAGCCATTTGGACCTCATTCTACTGCTAAGAGCATATTCATTTTTGGATATCTCTAGTGTAGAGTATCAGAAGTGCACACATATGTTGTATCACCCTTACTATGTCAGTATTATGTGTACCCTGAAGTGGACAAAGATGTACAATGGGATATCTAAGCTGAAACTCTATGGAAGATCTTTTGTAGGTCATCAGCTACTTTTTATTCATATAGTATTATACAATATGACAATGGTTGTCCAAACAGCTTATGATACATTACAATATAGATTTGAAATTATCATGTGTTATCTTGAATATTATCTTATCTTTTATCTTATTGTTTATGATGATGATCTCTTATAACAATAATCAATTATATATGCTACTCATGTTTCAACATAGACTCAAACCTGTTTCAGATACATTAATAGTCTAGACCTTTACACATATCAACAGGTGAAATGCTTCTTTTCTGTCAATGTTTCATTTCATTATCTCATCTTTATGAGTGCCTTTCACATTTGTTTCATCTACACTTTCAGATATGACACATTGTTACAAACGAAGCGTTGGTCCTTGAGCAGCAGTGGTTTGAGTCCCTTTATGATCACCCCTTTTCTTGTTCCGTCTATGCTGACGACTTATTATATGTACTCGAGGGACGTCCCTTTGACGGGATCGATAACCTCCCTTACCCGGTCTTCCGTTCCTCCATAACCGGGTAAGCGACACCTTGCTTCAGATCCACTTCCTATCATTACGGACGTCACACTCCCCTTGACCCATCTCTTGCTGCGGTCACGTTTTCCCACTACCCATAACCAGACACCTCCCGCATATAGGCAAAGGTACCTTTGCCCATACTTAGACGGTTCTCCTTTTAGCCCGTGGGTATAGCTCTGTCTGGGTATTTATAACGACCTACTGTACAATGTATTCCTCAGCTAGTTCTACGCAATCTACGCGCTAGTTCTGGTCCCACCGCGAGTCCTTGAGAGGATAGCGAGACTTCCGACTTCGACATCGACCGTTACTTCAAGCATACGCACAGGAACTTCGCGTATACGTAACAAAAGAACTAGCTCTCTTCTTGTCCCTGCTTTTCGCAGTAGGACTCCCCCACTCCCATCACGTCGTACCGACTCCCCGAGGACGACTCTGACGACGCTATCCCAATAGACGCACCGGAACACCCCCGTTCCCCATCCCCCCAACCTTCGGTACCGGATTTCATAAATCCCTACCAAGCGGCGTCACCCGTACCATCCACCAGGATAGCCTCCAGCTCTCGGAGACCTCAACCTCCCCCAAACCCCCTTCTTACCTCCCGAAGGAAGAGGAGAACTTCTGGGACTCCCGCTCCCCCGGTCCTGACGACTGAAACCGAAGAGTTTGCACTCCCCTTGCCTAACTCCCCACCACCTCGCACGCAGCCCACCGAGGAAACTTTAGGACCTGCTCTCCCGTTCGAACCTTCCCCCATCCCACAGATCAGAGTACTCTCTGTCGAAGAAGAAGAAGAAGACGACATCAAGATGTCAGGAAACAACGAACGAACCTCCGAGCTGAAAGCAGCCTTACCCGCTGATTTCTCAGGAGATGCTGCTGACGCTCAGCGATGGATGCTAGCTATGTCGGCGTACTTCATCATCAATGAAGGAACGTATAGAAACAACGACAGGGCTATGATTTTAACCTGCCTTAACAAGATGAGCAAAGGCAGAGGAGCGGTATTCGCCGAATCTTACTATAAGAAGCTGCAAGGATTAGCAGCCGGAACTGGGGTAACATGGGACCGGTTCATGGAAGACTTCTCCACCTCGTTTGTGCCGACTGGAGAAAAGGAGAGATCTAGGAACAATCTCTACGATATGCGACAATCGCAATACCGCGACGACAAAGAAAGCGGCCTGACTCCAAGGGAGAAGAGAGGCGACTTTGACGCTTTCATTGTGAGCTTTGAGCTGGCCGTGGGCTGAGCAGAAATGGATGAAGGACACGACGACGTCCTCATCGATGTCCTCCGACGAGGAGTGGACTATAAACTGGCCAACATGATGGCAACGATCAATCCTCAGCCGACGAAATGGAGGGATTGGATCAAGAAAGCACAGGTGTTCAACGAGAATATCCTGAGGTTGCGAAAGCTAAGAGAAAGGAGGAACTACATTCCCCTTCCTGGAGGAGGATCTTCTCGCTCCAACAGAGATCCTAATGCGATGGACGTTGATGCCATTCGACTTACCCCGGTAGAACGAGCAACTCACATGAGAAACAACCAATGCTTCGTCTGCCACCGGGTAGGCTGTCGATCGTCTAACCACCCTCGCACTGAAGGAGGAAGGAGATCTCCCAAATCAGGAATGCACCCCAAACCTCAGGCGATCAAAGCGGTAGAAGTTGTAGAAGACGACCTCTCCAAGTTCCTCGAAGGATCTGAACTCCCTAGAGAGGAACTTCTCCGCATTCTCAAAGTGTGCACCTCGGCTGATGAAGAGGAAGTGCGAAAGTTAACCACTTCGGAGGGTTTTTGAAAGGGAAACCGAGGTCAATGGCTCCGTTTCCCTCATCTATAATCGTCGCTCCTGTATTTGTATCTGGACCAAACTCTAGAGCAATCAAAATCCCCATTCACCTGACGGACAACGAGAAATCCATTGAAGCAACAGCACTTATCGATAGTGGAGCAACGGGATGCTTCATCAACAAATTCCTGGTATTACAACATGGGTTGAAGACTCAACGGTTACGACAACCGATCTTAGCGCACAACGTGGATGGAACCCCGAATAAAAACGGAACCATACGATCGACTGTGACTCTTTCCCTTCAAACAGGAAAGCGAAAAGAAAAAACCAGGTTCATGGTGATTGACTGCAGAAATGAGAAAACTATTCTAGGGATGACGTGGCTACGAGCCATCAATCCAAAGATAGACTGGGCAGAAGGAAGGATCTCTATCCCCGAATCTAAACATCCTTACGAAGACCCAGTTGATCAACGATATCTAATCTGCTATCTGGAACAGAAAGAAACGATCGCGCATACCACCCTCTCCACGGAACTGGCACAGAAAACGGTTAAAGACGAAATTAAACTACCGACCCAGTACAAGGAATACCTCGATGTATTCGGAGAACCTACACCTGGAGAACTACCACCCTCTCGCCCATACGATCATGCCATAGATCTCGACGACTCTTTCGTGCCGAAAATGGCGAAAGCCTATCCGTTAAACCCGAAAGAACTCCAAGCCTGCAAAGATTTTATCGCAGAACATCTGAAATCCGGAAAGATCATACCCTCTAAATCCCTCCAAGCTTCGCCTTTCTTCTTTGTTCAGAAGAAAGATGGAGGATTACGCCCCTGCCAGGATTATAGATATCTCAACGAGCACACCATCAAAAATGCTTATCTCCTACCCCTGATCCCGGACCTAATCGACAAACTGAAGGACGCCACCCTCTTCTCTAAATTCGATGTCCGATGGGGATATAACAACGTGCTTATAAAACGAGAAGACACCTGGAAAGTGGCCTTCATCACCCCACTGAGACTGTTCGAGCCGCTAGTGATGTTCTTTGGAATGAGCAACTCCCCTCCAACGTTCCAAGCTATGATGAACAACATCTTTGGAGATATGATCGCGGAAGGATGGCTAGAGATCTATATGGATGACCTCATCATACATACGGATAACGACCCAGAAGAACACCATCGGAGAACCATCCGAGTCCTACAACGGATGAGAGAGCACAAGCTCTATCTAAAGCTTTCTAAATGCTCGTTCAACGTAACCGAAGTGGAGTACCTGGGATTGATCGTACGACCTGGACAAATTACCCTAGATCCAGTAAAACTAGAGGCGATCCACAAGTAGACTCCACCGACCACGGTCAAAGCGGTTCGATCGTTCATAGGGTTTTGCAACTTTTACAGAAAATTCATACCGAATTTCTCTGGGATTAGCCGTCCCCTCCATGATCTAACCAAAAAGTCAACAACTTGGAACTGGACTCCAGAATACCAAAAAGCTTTCGATACACTACAACAGGCCTTCTTGACAAAACCGGTACTCCAACTCCCGAAGACGGAGAAACCCTTCTGGGTGATGACAGACGCCTCCCTTACGGCATGCGGAGGGGTGCTAATGCAAAAAGATAACAATGGAGATCTCCACCCTTGCGCATACTTTTCAAAGACTTTCTCTCCAGAAGAAAGAAACTACGACATCTACGATCGGGAATTACTGGCGGTTATTAGAGCCCTGGAAGATTGGCGACAATATCTTACAGGAACAGCACACCCCGTCACCATCCTCACCGACCATAAAAACCTGGCATACTTCAAACAACCGCACAAATTATCACGGAGACAGGCTAGATGGATGCTCTTCCTCCAGGATTTTGATCTAAAATTTCAGCACACCCCCGGAACGCAGATGGGACCTGCGGATGCCCTCTCTAGATGGGCGGAAGTGGACATCTCCCATGACAACCAGGATGTAATCCTCACTCCGGAAGACCACTTTATCCGAATCATCGATACGGCTCTCAAGGATAAACTTTCCGAATCTTCCCCGACAGACCCCTTAGTACTTTCTGCACTAAAAGCCTTACAGGAGGGATCTCCCTTATTCCCCCGAACCCACCAATCCGACTGGCGATACGACGACAATCTCCTTTACTTCAAAAATCGTCTCTATGTACCGGAGGAAGCACGACATGACTTAGTGCATTCCATACATACCTCTTCCGCTGGAGCGCATGCGGGGATGTTCCGTTTACAGAATCTCCTCCAAAGAGACTATTGGTGGCCCGGATTGAGCACCTACATTCGCCGTTTCGTTGCTGGATGTGCCGTTTGCCAAGCAAATAAAACGATCACTCACCCCACCATTCCACCTTCAGTTCCCCTCAGTAACGCGACGCGCCCTTTCCAATTTGTTTCCACGGATTTGATCACCGCCCTACCTCCTTCTCATGGCTATGACGCAGTTCTGGTCGTGGTCGACCAAGGGCTTACTAAGGGGGTAATTTTCTCTCCTTGCCACTCCGACATCAATGCAAAAGGGGTCACCCAACTTTTTTTCAACAACGTTTTCCCTCGGTTCGGTCTCCACGACAAATGCACTTCTGATAGAGGCCCCCAATTCGCCTCCACCTTTGCACGAGAGTTAGCCCGCCTTCTCGAATACGACGTAGCGCTGTCCACCGCCTACCACCCACAAACGGATGGAGAAACAGAACGTGTCAACCAGGAACTGGAGACGTATCTCCATATCTTCTGTCAAGGAAACCCCACGATTTGGACGGAACTCCTCCCTATGGCAGAATTCGCTCACAATTCTGCAGCACATTCCGTAACCAGACAATCTCCGTTTTCATTAATGATGGGCTATGAACCTCGTGCCTACCCCTCTCTCGGAAAAACCTTCCTTCCGGCTCTAGAACAAAGGCTTACCCTTTTGGAGAAAGCACGGATGGAAGCGCAACACGCCCATCAAATTGCGCAGCAGGCTATGAGAGAACGGATCAGAACCAAGTTCCACCCCTGGAAACGCGGAGATAAGGTGTGGCTAGACAACAAG
>JBBPLU010000526.1:0-15857 GCA_038089935.1 Boletellus emodensis | reverse complement strand
GGGTTTCGGAACGGATTGTTGGTGGATGAAGTGGACAAGGTGGTTCGACTGGTGGAGAACGTGTTACATTGCTGTGCGTTATGCCCTTTCTTTCTGCATCAAAGGCATAGTCCTTCACGGAAACATCGAGCTCTTTCCGCAGGGGTGAGCTTAGAGACGCGAATTGCGTCAACATCCATGGCATTGGAGTCACAAGTAGGGGTGTGGGTGGTGAACGATGAGGGGGTTCGATGTCCCTTTCAAAGGGCGGAGATGCGGACTTTCTGGGCGTGGAAGGTTTTGGCCTTCTCAATCCAGTCATGGATCATGGTAGGAATGGTGGTCATGGAGAGAATCATGATGGCGAGTTGTTGGTCTAGTCCGAGAGAGAACTGGTCGATGAGCATGGTTTCGTTGGTGATACCTGCTTTGGCAGCGAGGTTCTGGAAGTCTGTGATATATTTCTGGAAGCCGTCGTCCTGCTCGCCATCTTTCCCTTTGAAGGATTTCTGGATGAATTTGGAGAGGTCGAGGCAGGCAGTAGCTTTGGTGTCAAAGGGGTAGAACGTGGATTCAAAGTTCTCAACGAACTTCTTGAAGGTTTTGTCGGCATTAGCGACGGCAGTGTTGGCCATGCGATCGTACCACATCTCTGAGAAGGAGACTCCTCGTCCTTTGCTCATTTTATTGAGTGTGGTCATGATCTTGTTCTGGTCCGTAGCGTAAAGTGTGGCATTGATGGCGAAGTAAGCCTTCATGGCTTTGATCCAGCGAGTGGCATCCGATGGTTCACCCGAGAAATCAGCAGGGAGGGCAGCTTTGAGTTCAGACATGATGACAGGGTTGGGGCTGGTGGTGCTGGGGTGAGGGCTGGGGCTGGTAGTGGTATGAAGGCTGGGGCTGGGGGTGGTGCTGGGGCGAGGGCTGGGGCTAGGGGTGGTGCTGGGGCGAGGGCTGGGGCAGAGGGTGGTGCTAGGGCTAGGTGACGATGAGGGAAGCTAGGTGGTTTCTCAGCGTAGTGTTGCTGGGAAGAAAAGATTTTGCAACGATGGTGCTGGGGAATCAAGGCGGGGGGAACAGTGACAAAATGATGGGACTGTGAGGCTGGGTTTTCCTCGTCAGAGGACTCTGGGACTTGGATGCGACGAGACGTTGTGACTGGGTAGGTCCTGCTCCATGATAGGAGGGACGGTGGTTATTCTCGTTCTTTTGTTATGCAGGTGCGTATCTCAAGTGTGCTAGGACTAACCTAAAGGCAGGACGCTCACGAAGAGGTACAACTCAGCCTAAAGGGAGACTATACGTTCCTTGGTAGGAACGGACTAAGATCACGATTGGAAGATCCGACTGAGGACTCAAGAGTACGCTTGATTGCATAGAATGAGAATGAGAATACAAGGGTGTAGTGCTATGGCTCAAATAAGGGAAGAGAATGCGCACAGACCAAGAGGCCGCATAAGTGAAGAACACCGTAGTAGGAGATGGAACAAACGATGCGTAATCAGAGAAGAATATGGAATGTGGTGGAAACGAAATGAGTAATCAATATGACTACAAAGAGAGGAGTGGAGGGAGATAATCAAGGTAACAAACATGTACTCTTGGATCATTTATGATCAAGAAGAAGGCTTCATAAGAAAAG
The DNA here is from genome assembly GCA_038089935.1 of Boletellus emodensis. Lineage (NCBI taxonomy): Eukaryota > Fungi > Basidiomycota > Agaricomycetes > Boletales > Boletaceae > Boletellus > Boletellus emodensis. Next base: position 14,236 of record JBBPLU010000526.1, on the reverse strand, counting down.
TAAGTCGAGGATGAAGACAAAAAGCAACGAGGGCGACATAGGAGAAACAGGAGAACATGAGAGTAAAGGGATAAAATCGTAACAAATAACATCCATCGGGCCTGTCTTCGTGACAATTTGTGAGGCTGTTTGAAATATGCCAAGTTTTTGTGGTCAGTGAGGATGGTGACAGGGTGTTCTGTTCCAGTAAGGTATTGTCGCCAATCCTTGAGAGCACGAATAACTGCAAGTAGCTCCCGGTCATAGATGTCGTAGTTCCATTCCTCCGGAGAAAACATTTTTGAAAAGTATGCGCAGGGATGGAGATCACTATTGTTATCTTTTTGCATCAGCACTCCTCCACAAGCCGTGAAAGAGGCGTCTGTCATTACCCAGAAGGGTTTCTCTGTCTTTGGAAGTTGAAGTACCGGTTTCATCAGGAAAGCTTGTTGTAAAGTTTCAAAAGCTTTTTGACACTCAGATGTCCAGTTCCAAGTCGTCGCTTTCTTAGTTAAGTCGTGGAGGGGGCCACTGATCCCAGAAAAGTTTGGTATAAACTTTCTGTAAAAGTTACAGAATTCGATGAACAATCGGACTGCTTTAACCGTGGTTGGCGGGGTCCATTTATAGATGGCTTCTAGTTTGACTGGATCGAGAGTAATCTGTCCTGGTTGTACAATCAGCCCTAGGTATTCTACCTCTGTTACATTGAACGAGCATTTGGAGAGTTTTAGGTAGAGTTTATGTTCTCTCATCCGTTGTAGGACCCTGATAGTTCTTCGATGGTGTTCTTCTATATCATCATCCGTATGTATGATGAGGTCATCCATATAGATCTCCAGCCATCCTTCAGCGATCATATCTCCAAAAATGACATTCATCATTGCCTGGAACATTGGAGGGGAATTGCTCATTCCAAAGAACATTACCAGTGGCTCGAATAGTCCTAATGGAGTGATAAAGGCCACTTTCCAGGTATCGTTGGGTTCTATGAGCACATTGTTATATCCCCATCGGACATCGAACTTGGAAAAGAGGGTGGCATTCTTTAGTTTGTCGATGAGGTCAGGGATTAAGAGAAGGGGATAGGCATTTTTGATGGTATGCTCGTTGAGGTATCTGTAATCCTGGCAGGGATGTAATCCTCCATCTTTCTTCTGAACAAAGAAGAATGGTGAAGCTTGAGGAGATTTCGAGGGTTTGATCTTTCCTGATTTCAAGTGCTCAGCTATGAAATCTTTGCAGGCCTGGAGTTCTTTTGGGTTTAACGGATAAGCTTTTGCCACTTTTGGTACGAACGAGTCGTTGAGTTCGATGGCATGGTTATATGGTCGAGAGGGTGGTAGTTCTCCTTCCATGGGTTCTCCGAATACATCTGAGTATTCTTGATATTGGGGCGGTAGTTTGACTTTGTCCTTAGCTGCCTTCTGTGCTAACTCTATGGAGAGGGTGGTGTGTGCTATCATTTCTCTCTGTTCTAGATAGCGAATCAGGTATCATTGATCTACAGGGTCTCCTCTGTCAGTTTTTGATTCAGGAATGGAGATCCTTCCTTCTGCCCAATCTATCTTGGGATTGACAGCTTGTAACCACGTCATTCCTAGAATAGTTTTCTCATTTCCACAGTCTATCACCATGAACCTGGTTTTCTCCTTCCGCTTCCCAGTTTGAAGAGAAAGAGTCACAGTCGATCGTATAGTTCCGTTTTTGTTTGGGGTTCTGTCCATGTTATGTGCTAAGATTGGATGTTGCAATCGCTGGGTCTTCAGTCCGTGTTGTAATACCAGGAATTTGCTAATAAAGCATCCCGTTGCTCCACTGTCGATAAGTGCCGTGGCTTCAATGGTTTTCTCGTCATCCGTAAGGTGAATGGGGATTTTGATTGCTCTAGAGTTTGGTCCAGATACAAACACAGGAGCGACAATTACAGGAGAGGGAAACGGAGCCATTGACCTCGGTTTCCCTTTCAAAAACCCTCCGAAGTGGTTAACTTTCGCACTTCTTCTTCATCCGCCGAGGTGCATACTTTGAGAATTCGGAGAAGTTCCTCTCTGGGGAGTTCCGATCCATTGAGGAACTTAGAGAGGTCATCTTCAACAACTTCTACTGCTTTAATTGCCTGAGGCTTGGGACGAGGTCCAGGTTTGAGAGATCTTCTTCCTCCTTCAATGCGAGGGTGGTTAGATAATCGACAGCCAACCCGGTGGCAGACGAAGCATTGGTTATTCCTCATGTGAGCTGCTTGCTCTACCGGGGTAAGTCGGATAGCGTCGACGTCCATTGCATTAGGATCTCTGGTGGAGCGAGAGGGTCCTCCTCTTGGTAGGAGAATGTAGTTCCTCCTTTCCCTTAGCTTCCTCCACCTTAGGATGTTCTCGTTAAACACCTGTGCCTTTTTGATCCAATCCCTCCATTTCGTCGGCTGAGGATTGATCATTGCCATCATGTTGGCCAGCTTGTAGTCCACTCCTCATCGGAGGACATCTATTAGGACATCGTCATGTCCAGCATCCATTTCGGCTTGGCCTACGGCCAGCTCAAAGCTCGTGATGAAAGCGTCAAAGTTGCCTCTCTTCTCCCTTAGAGTCAGGCCACTTTCTTTATCGTCGCAGTACTGCAATTGTTGCATGTCATAGAGATTGTTCCTAGATCTCTCCTTTTCTCCGGTCGGTACAAACAAGCTGGAGAAGTCTTCCATGAACTGGTCCCACGTTACCCCAGTTCTGGCTTGCAATCCTTGCAGCTTCTTATAATACGATTCGGCAAATACTGCCCCTCTGCCTTTGCTCATCTTGTTAAGGCAGGTCAAAATCATAGCCTTGTCATTATTCTTGTATGTTCCTTCATTGATGATGAAGTACGCTGACATGGCTAGCATCCATTGCTGAGCATCAGCGGTATCTCCTGAAAAGTCGGCAGCTAAGGCCGTTTTCAGCTCAGAGGTTCGTTCGTTGTTTCCTGACATCTCAATGTCGTCTTCTTCTTCTTCTTTGACGGAAAGTACTCTTATCTGTGGGATAGGGGAAGGTTCGAACGGGAGAGCAGGTCCTAGAGTTTCCTCGGTGGGCTGCGTGCGAGGTGGAGGAGAGGTGCGTGAGGGGAGCGCGAACTCTTCAGTTTCAGTAGTTAGGACCAGGAGAGCTGGAGTCCCTGAGGTTCTTCTCTTCCTTCGGGAGGTAAGAAGGGGATTCAGGGGAGGCTGAGGTCTCTGAGAGCTGGAGGCTATCCTGGTGGAAGGTACTGGTGACGCTGCCTGGTAGGGATTTATGAAATCCGGTATCGATGATTGGGGTGAAGCAGATTGGGGAGGCTCAGGAGCGTCTACTGGGATAGCGTCGTCAGAGTCATCCTCAGCGGGAGGTCGGTACAACGTGATGGGAGTGAGGGAGTCCTACTGCAGAGAGCAGGGACAAGAAGAGAGCTAGTTCTTTTGTTACGTATACACGAAGTTCTGGAGCATATTCTCGAAGTAACCGTCGATGTCAAAGTTAGAAGTCTCGCTATCCTCTTGAGGACTCGCAGAGGGACCAGAACTAGTGCGTAGATTGCGTAGAACTAGCTGAGGAATACATTGTACAGTAGGTCGTTATAAATACCCAGACAGAGCTGTACCCACGGTCTATAAGGGGAGTAGTCTAAGTATGGGCAAAGGTACCTTTGCCTATATCGGGGAGGTATCTGGTTATGGTTGGTGGGAAAACGTGACCGCAGCAAGAGATGGGTCAAGGAGAGTGTAACATCCGACGTGATAGGAAGTCAGTCAGAGGCAAGGTGACACTTACCCGGTTATGGAAGAACGGAAGACCGGGTAAGGGAGGTTATCAATCCCTTCAAAGGGACGTCCCTCAAGTACACATAGTAAGTCATCAGCATAGGCAGAACACGCAAAAGGATGGTCATAAAAGGAGTTGAACCACTGCTGCTCGAGGGCTATTGCTTCGTTTGTAACACCTGCCTATCATGATTCCATCTTGCCCACCTGCTCTTTGATCTTTTAGATCAACCTCCGGTAGTCTATCATCTTGAGAGCACCCCCACTTGTAGCCGCTCATCCTCATTTCCCATTTTTATGATTCTCTATTCCTTTTTCACCAGAACCAGATCTGCCACCATCACTCAAATAACCTCTGACTGAGCTCAAGGAAATCTCTCCCTAGAAGTGCGGAACAATATCAGACTTGCCCTCTCCTCCTTCACAGTGGTGTGGTGATCATGTTGATGATGGTATGATAGGAAAGCGATATGCTTGTCCCCAAGGGTTCTATGTTAGAGCTAGGACAAAGGATTTACCCCCAAATGTATTCCCTGTATGACTAATGAAGGATCTGAGTGATCTGATGGTGGATGTGATTGATCCGAATATGCTCCAGACCAAGAGGAAGTGTAGGAAGCAAAGAAAGCATGTAGGAAAAGAATAGGAAACATAGGAAACATTCAGGAAGTGTAGGTATTGACATGTTCAACACCAGAGATGATGAGGCACATTGCCAGACGAGTTTTGACAATGATGGATGAATGAAAACAAAATGGTAGATGCTATTTGTCATGCCTAAGACAGTGCTTTATAGTCCGGGGATACCCAGGACTGTCAGGATGTCGCTAGGCTAAGTGACAAGAAGGTCAAATGATCAATATGTAAAGTAAGGTATAGCACACCCCACTCCAAGAGCAGTTGCACAGTAAGGGTAAGTAGGCCAGACAAGGAGTAAAACAAGTGTCAGAACGAAATACATGAGCTCAAGCATGATCCGACGCTCACTGGACCGGAAAGTATAGGATAGGAACGAACACAAAATCATCAGAATGAAAAGTATACACCAGAACATCGCTCAGAAGGTATAGCCTTGCCTCAACACACAGGAATTGCCTGGAACAGTAGGAAGCCTCTAGACTATGGGTTACAACCATAGGGAACACGGATTCCCTACAGCAGCTAGGGAAGCTCTCACCTCATTTGCCTTCCTAATTCATCTCAATGAAGCCATGACTGAGCTCCCCTATCACCTCATCTGAGAATCCTTACATATAAGACTCCTTGCATTGACTCCTCAAGAATTAGACAGATATTATGGATGAGAAGAGTATGCATTGGATATTGTGGACCCCTCCAACCATGAGACAAATGGGATCCTATCCAATGTAGCCAGCACACTCTCCTCAGACACACAGCAGAGTACAGAGAGGAGTTCAGAGAGCAATCCCAGAATCGGAATACCCAGTGTCAACCTCGTCCTTGCTAGACCAAACACTAGAACACCAATCCCCACTGCAGATACACTCCCAGAGAACACCTACTCCATTTCCATACCACCTCCTGCTCCCAGAGCAAACCGAATACACCCTTGAGGAACTAGATTTAGTATGTGGTTGGGTAGACACACTCTATCAGATACTCGTATCAGAGGGAGAACTTCCTCGCCTTCCCCCAATTACCCTTCCAGAACTGGAGAGATTGTCCTCTGCTTCCAGTACAGGTGCAGCCATCACTATCAGACATTGTGCGTCCACTACCAATACCCTTATTGCCACCTTCCCACTCCTGGACATGCACAGTATGCTTGCCCAGAACACATCTGCAATGGTTGCAGAGAATGAGGACATGGAAGGCCCAACTGCCCCAACAATCTGGAGGACCAATCCAACTCTGACAATGACATTCTTCCAACTGGATCCTATATCTGAGTCAATGTCTCAGAGCAATGCAGAGGGTATTGTTACAAACAATGACAATGTGGCAGTAGAATGTGTCTGGTTCAATTTACTCTCTACTCATTCTTTCTCATATACTCCCTATGCTAATGATCTATTGTATATACTTGAGGGCCGCCCATTTGACGGGATTGACAACCTCCCTTACCTAGTCTTCCATTCCTCTCCATAACCAGGTAAGCATGACTTATGATGTGACTCATTTCCTATCACATCAGATACTACACTTCTCTTGACCCATTTCTTGCTGCAGTCATGCATTCCCACAATCCATAACCAGACACCTCCCCATTTGGTCAATGGTACCATTGACTATACTTAGACGTTACTTAGAATGGGCATAGGGGTACAGCTCTGTCTGGGTATTTATAGCAATCATCTTGTACAATGTATTCTCCAACTAGTTCTATGCAATCTATGCATTAGTTCTGGTCCCTCCATGAGTCCCTCATTAGATAGCGAGACTTTCAACACTTCAATGACTACATGCTCAGGACTACATGTCTACATAACAAAACCTGTCTAACTGCCACTATCTAGTCTGATGGAAAGGATACTACATGGAGGAAGATTTCTAGCTCTCCAAAATAGAATTCTCTCATACCAAGGACATCCTCTAGGACTATAAAGATTCTCTCCATTGCCACAAATGATCCAACTCCTCTTGACCCACAACCACCACCATAGGCACCTTCCATATCTCTACTACCACTTTTCCCTTGATTATGAATGGTACTCAAGTCTACACCCCATCCCTCATAGCAGATGCTCATCCCAACTCTGCTCTCACTGACTCCTGCCTTATCACCACACTTGACTATATCATCTTTCTCATGTCTTCCCTCAGCTACCTCTGAGAATTCTATACTTTTCACATGGCCATAAGAAACTCCATCATCGTACTCTCTGACTATATCTCCATAAACCTCTCTATCCAGACCCACCTCGCCCTCCTACAATACTCAGATCTTTGCCTAGTGTTAGAGCCATGTTCCTTTGCTCATTCCAGAGGTTAGAGACTGGATGGAACAAGTCCAGGGGGTCCAGATTGGTCAGAGGTGTGAGAATGTTGACTTTAGTGATGCAAGATGGCATGCTGTGTCTTTATACACTCTCTGTCCTTGGAGGTTAGAGGTCAGACAAAGGTGAACATGGAGACTACTTGGAGATGGATTCTAACTGAGCAATAAAGAGACAGGCTTGATTGGTTTGATATTCAGACTAGAGTATAGAAGTTATGGTACAGAATATATATAGTAAGGAAGTCCAAGGCTATGTACTGGATGACAAAGATGGAGTGGAATGCATGAGTAAGATAGGATTGGAAGGAAAGTACTCCAAGGCTGCACACCAAGTACAAGAATGCTGGAGTTGTGCTAAACAGCTGTGGATGAAGTCTAAGAGCAGGACTAACTAAAAGGAGATTAGAACTAAGGTACAGGAAATGGAATTTGGAGGTATATACAAGAGTTGGAAATAAGGGTAAGTGACAGAGTGATGGAGTTGGAGACCAGAGTGATACAAGACATGACACCTACACAACTTTCTTCTTGCTGCCCTATCCCAGCTAGGCCTTGGAGGAGCAGTCAGTCAGATAGATGAGACACTCTACTCTTTTGGAAATGAAAGCCCTACTCTTCCCTGAACCATTACCCTTTCTACAATTCCCTTCCCTGAAACCTGAAATCCAGCCCAGGATGACAAACCAGTAAACGACTCCCATATACAATACTGGCAAGCATGCCTGGACTATCATCACCTTAGCCATAACAAGGTACACTGTAAAAGGTACACTTGCTTTGGTTATTTCTTGACCACCCTGGACATACTCTTGTCAATTGTATGAGCCCTTGATGCAGTCCTCACTTTCCTACTCTATCAATGGATTTATTGCAATGGGAAACTTTATCTTCTCCTCCTCACTATCATCTCTATAGACAGAGACAGTCTCAGGCCATATTGCCTATCCCACAACTGGAACCACCCCTATTGCACCTATTGCTACCCCTGACTTGTTTTCTCCAGAATCTACTCCAGCCGAGTTCTTCCCTGAAGTCACCCTCCATTGATTAGTGTTATGCAAATGTGTACCTTGAGTGTGCTTGGACTGACTGAAGGGCAGGATGCTCATGAAGAGGTACAACTCAGTCCTAAGGGAAGCTATATGTTCCTTGGTTAGAATGGACTAATACCATGATCGGAGGATCAGACTGAGGAGGACGCAAGAATACGCTGTATTGCATAGAACGAGAATGGGAATACATGATGTGGTACTATGGTTTAAATAGGAGAGAGAATGTGTATGGACCAAAGGGACACATAAGTGAAGAATACCATAGAACCCAATGGAAAGCGGATGAGTGAGTAAGTGATGATGACTAGCATTGCTATGGAACAAGAGCGGAATAAGAGAAGAGACTAAAGGAGACAAACATAGATCCATGGATTATCCGCAACAAGTAAGAAGTGATCATGTGAGTGGAAGAACCAACCAAAGATAGGGGAAGCATAGGGATGAAGTAGAGATAGGATGAATACATGTGGAAACAGGGAAGAAATCATAACAATTAGCAAATCACTTTGAACTAGATAGCTCTGTTCAGTGCTACACAGTGCCCCACAGCACCCTACAGCATCTCACAGTCCAATTTGCTGATGCAGTCCATTGTTATTGTAGAAATATTCTGCTCTGACACTCCTCCTCTTCCAAACTATGACCTAATGGACCCCAGAGTCACAGTCATGGAGTATACAGCTTTAGTGTCAATAAATGGGTCTGTCCACTTGGCCTACCTGATTGGCCTGCTATTTGCCTCATACTCCATTTCCACCATCATAGTGACACTTCAGAGTCTACTGAAGAGACACATCATATGGACCTCCAAACCCTCCATCATACCTTCACCTTTCTCACAGACTACAACTTGCATAACCAAGAGTCTCTCTGAAATCTGGGGACTTCAAATATACAAAGGGGGTAATGTTACAATTCCTTACCCACTCCTATCTTTTCCTCAAATCACATCTCCCATCTTCTTGACTCTTTTCATATCTCTTATCTCTGACTCATTCTGAGTCATCATGACTATTACAAACGAGGCAACCACCATGGAGCAGCACTGGTTCGATATGCTTTCCCATCATTCTTTCACCTATGTTCCCTTTGCTGACGACTTATTATATATACTTGAGGGACATCCATTCGAAAGGATCGATAACCTCCCCTATCCAGTCTTCCATTCATCCATAACTAGGTAGGTGCAACCTTGTCCCTGATCCATTTGCTATCACATCGGACGTTGCACTCCTCTTGACCCATCTCTTGCTACGGTCACGTTTTCCCACAATCCATAACCAAATACCTTCCTGTTATAGGCAATGGTACCATTGCCCATATTTAGATGACACTATATTTAGGCATAGGAAGTATAGCTCTATCTGGGTATTTATAGCAACCATCTGTACAATGTATTCTCCAGCTAGTTCTACACAATCTACATGTTAGCTCTGGTCCCTCCACAAGTCCCTCACTGGATAGCGAGATCTCTAGCTTTGACACTTTGCCACATTCTCTCGATGTACACCCAGGACTTCATGTATACATAACAATGACTTCTTTTATATTTCTTATCTCTGACTCATTCTTCATTTCCCTTATCCCTGACTCATTCTTCATTATCCTTATCTCTGACTCATTCTAAGTCACCTTGACTTCTTTTGTACATACACAGCTTGGTCTGTGTGCCAGTCCTTTGAGTATATAAACTCTAGCTATATACTCCATGTACCCATGTTAGTCTTACTTGAATATCAGCTTCACTTCCTAGACCCCCTGAATGGCCACTCATAACTGCTTCCCTCGAACCCCTAAGAGTAGCCTCATCCTCTCCTAGTGCAGATACTACTGAACCCCTGACCCAGATAGGCTGCTTGAGTCTCCACTCATCACTATCCATGCCAAGTATAACACAGTCCAGTCCAGTCTTTTTGTAAAAATTTTGATAACTGGCAACTGGACTGCTCACAACTAGTTTTTACATGTAAAGATGATACATAAGATATCTTAAACCATATTTCAACTTTTCAAAGTGTATAAATTACAATGTTATTAGTGTTCAATGATATAAAATGTTTAAATATGAGTGAAAGTGTGTTACATCCCATGTCACTCCAGTCCCCAACTCCATCACCCCATCACTCACCCTTATTCAAACTCCTATATATATTTCCAAACTCCATTTCCCATATCTTAGTTCCAATCTCCTTTTAGTTAGTCCCACTCTTAGACTTTGCCCATAGCTATTCAGCACAGCTTTGGTATTCTTGTACCCAGTGCATAGTCCCAGGGTACTTCCCTTCTGATCCTGTCTTACTCATGTATTTCCACTCCATCTTTGTCATCCAGTACATAGCCTTGGACTTCTGTACTATACATATATACTCCATACCAAAAACTCCTGTACTCTAGTCTGAATATCGAACCAATCTATCTGTCTCTTCATCACTCAGTCAGATTCTGTCTCTGACTAGTCTCCATGTTCACCTTTGTCCAACCTCTGACCTCCGAGGACTAAGAGCGCATAAAGACACAGCATGCCAACCTGCATCACTGAGGCCAATGTCCTCACACCTCTGACTGATCTGGACTTCCTAGACTTGTTCCATCCAGTCTCCAATCTCTAGAGTGAGCAAAGGGACATGGCCCTAACAAAGTGTCACCAATATGTATAACATAAATGAGTGGTATATACATACATATGCTAGATACCAGGCAACCAGTTGCTTGAAAATCTTCATGGCAGACATCTAGCATCTGGACTGGTCACAATCATACTAGGCAACTTGCAACTGTATTTCAATTGCAATTAGTTGTAGTCCAGTCCAGTTGCTAGTCTTTTGGTAGTTGTACAACTAGACTTTAAAACACTGGTAGTATAGGTGAGGAAGTTGAGCTGGTAGAGTTAGCACATTATGGACACATACCAGACAACTCTGACAACATCCCAGAGGCTCCAGAATTTGAGATGGACAAGTACAAAAGCAACACAACCAACACTCAGGGTCAAGGTAGTAATGAGAGTGGGAGAAAATGGGTATGCAGTTACAGCACCACAGTCCACTTCTCACTTGGGGTGCAGCAACAAAGGGATGGTGCACAGTGTAAGACTCACTATACTAGCAGAGTTTTAGTCTTGGATACCCAGGATAGGTACTGTGGTTGTGATAAGATTAGGTTTGGTGAGAGGTGGTTACCTCATGAGGTCAGAAAGGAAATGAAACTGGGAATGAATTTCATTACAGCAATGTGTACATTACATAAAGTGGAGCTTAAACATTAGTTTGTTGATCAAACTAGTCATGTGTCTAGTTGTGAGTCACTCTGACTCATTATGACTTGGAATGACTTGGTTCTGAGTTAGTGTGAGTCAGTAAGAGTCATAATTGTTGTAGAATGTTCTTTATGACATCATGTGCAGCCTCATGACTCATACAAAGTCATGGTGACTCATGGTGACTCAGTCCTTGACAACCAGTAATAATATCTTTCTCTTGGTTTATAAGGGACTTGATACATTTCCTAATGATCAGTGTGCTTTATTAGTACAATTAGCCCCTGATGCGATCTTTTCCAATACTTCCAAGTGTTCTGAGCTTCTTGAGTTTCTGGTTCTAAGTTCTGAGCTTTCCAATCCCTTCCAAGCACTTAGTTGGTTCAGTAACATTAGAACTTCAAGAACTTGTCTGGAACCTCTGGAACTCTTTGGAACTCTTGTAATCAATCCAAATATAGGATTTCAACACTCCCTGTTATTAAAAACAATTATTTCTCTTAATAGGGTAATAGGGCAATCATATTCCTATCCTTGGTGAACCAATCTTACAGTTCTCAGCCAATCTAACTGAGAAACATCTAAAATGTGCACTATACATTGTACAATACCTAGCTACTACCAGAGACCTATGTATGCCTCACTTGTAAAGGATATACCAAGGATATTTTCCTAACATATAGTGACACTGATTGGAGAGGTGACATCAACACCAGGAAGTCTACTACAGGCTATTGTGTATTTCTAGCTGATGGCATTGTCTCCTAGTTCTCCAGAAGACAAAGAAAAGTGACACTATCATCTATAGAAGCAGAATATGTGGGTATGACTGAGGTTGTAAAACAACTCAGCTAGATTAAGTCCTCATTCTCTGAACTTGGACAGAGTCTTCCACAATTCCATTTATATATGGATCATCAAGGAGCTATCTTCCTTGCATCCAACCCAGCTCAGGAAAGACACACAAAGCATATAACTATCCCCTATCATTTCATCAGGAAAAGTGTCCAGGAAGATTTGATTAAACTCTTCTATATCAGAACTGGAGAATAGAAGGTAGATATATTCACAAAAAACCTCACAAGAGATTGATTCACCAAGGATAGAGACATGATTGCCCTATCACCCTATTAGGAGAAATAATTGTTTTGAATAACAGAGAGTGTTGAAATCCTATATTTGGATTGATTACAAGAGTTCCAGATAAGTTCTCAAAATTCTGAAGTTATGAAACTAACAAAGTGTCTAGAAAAAATTAGAAAGCTCAGAACATTCAGAAGCATCAGAAAAGATCACTTCAGGGGCTAATTATACTAATAAAGTGCACTAATCATTAGAAAATGTACCAAGTCCTTAGAAACTAGGAGTGTTATGTGAATGTGTACCTCGAGTATACTTGGACTGACTGAAGAGCAGGACACTCACAAAGAGGTACAACTCAGCTCTAAGGGAAGCTATACGTTCCTTGGTTGAAACAGACTAAGACCACAATCTGAGGATCAGACTGAGGAGGACTCAAGAATACACTGTATTGCATAGAACAAGAATGAGGAATACATGAGTGGTACTACGGTTTAAATAGTAGGGTGAATGCACACAGACCAAGAGGACACATAAGCAAAGAATACCATAGAACCCGATGGAAAACAGACAAGTGAGTAAACAGTGATGACTAGTATTGCTATGGGACAAGAGAGGAATAAAGAAAGAGACTAAAGTAGATGAACATAGATCTGAGGGTTACCCGCAATGAGTAAGAAGTGATCATGTGAATGGAAGAACCAACTGAAGATAGGGGAAGCATAGAGATGAAGTAGAGATAGGATGAATATATGTGGGAACAGGGAAGAAATTGTAACAATACCCTCTTCATACACTCGAGCCCCAGGCACAAGTATCTGGATATCAGTCCTGTGTCACAGGAGGTCCACCAAAGATGGAAGAGGCTTGGTTGACCATGTAAGACTCAAGTGGACAGTCGTCAATGATGTGGCCAAGGCAATTACAGCGCCCACAAATGCAGAAGGGGCAAAAGCGAGGTCCATGTCCCCAGTGCTGACAAGCGGAGCACTGTGTGGAGAAACACAGATGAGCAGGATGGCCAGGGGCAGACTTCTGACAGGATGGGCAGTAGTATGCCAAGCAGTGATCTCGGTAGTGACCCAGAGTATGACACTGGTAGCAACAAGTAGATATGGTGGCTGGAGAGCGCACTAGGGGGGACTCGACGGTCTGGGCATCAGAGGAGAGAATGATGCATCTGTCAGCAAGACAATGGAGTTTAATATGGTCACAGATATGGGCAAGGGCTGCTTGGTCAAGGTGGTAGCTGTCTGTGGAATAGATGAAGTCATCAGGATGAGGAGTGGAGAGCATAGAGACAGGGCAAGGAAGGAGCGGAGATGAAGGAGGGGAGGGAACATCAGGGGAAGATGGAACAAAAGGTGTAATAGAGCCAGGTAATGGGGTGTTTTCGAGGGAAGACATGTAATGATCGTGGGCTTCCTGGGATAGGGAAAAGTAGATGTGACGAAAGGCTAGGTAAATAAGAGCAGGCTCAATTTGTTCAATGAAAGCATAAAAACTGTATAGATGAAGAATGGAGACAATGTGTTCAGGAATATGATTAATCAGCATGCAAAGAGGGAGACCAAAGGTAATGGACAAATCAGAGGGAGCAGCACAAAAGTGATATGATTGAATCTGGGAAACTTTATGAAAAGTACATACAAGTTCCTGCAAGATCAAGTCCTCTTCGTACAATAGGTCCATCTCGATGGCATGGACAAGTGTAGGGTTGGATAGGATGGAGGCATAGAGGGTGTTGATCGAAGAGGCAGGGAGATAGCAAGAGTAGACTCGATATGTGCAAAGAGGAGAAGATAATGTAATAGGAGAGATTGATGAGGACAAAGTAGAAGAGTGCATGGACAACATGGTGAAAGTCAAAAGGAATAATACCACAGACAACAAGAAAGTTTACAAAAACAAGAATGCTTGAGAGTGTGGTCATAGAACAAGTGGTGTTGAAATAGAAAATCATGTTGAGAAGGGGAAAGAGATCAACGCTTAACAAATTTGAGAACTTTGGTAGTGAATGTGGAGAACATGGGATTATTGTAAAGAATGAGTCTTTTTATAATTGGAGAGGATGGAGCATGTGTGTTGGAGATTACTCTCCGGTTTCCACGTATTTTCTAAGGCTGGGTAACCTTTCC
>JBBPLU010000525.1:0-15858 GCA_038089935.1 Boletellus emodensis | reverse complement strand
ACGGAGTGGGGTAGACTGATCTGCGGTTCCAATCGTCTGCTGTGATGGCGTTGCAGGAAGCGGCGGAGGCGTATCTTGTTTCGTTGTTTGAGGACACGAATCTTGCTGCGATTCATGCGAAGCGTGTTACCATTCAACCCAAGGATCTCGCTCTCGCCAGGCGGTTGCGCGGCGAGCGTTCATAGAGTCGGACTCGTTTTGTTTTCTGTTGATACGGGTGTATTCTATTGTACTCTAATTTTACCCGTCGGATTCTATCCTGCCGTAGACTGAAGTATTGGTTGCCTAGTGAGGCTTTCTGGACTAGTTCTGAGTTAGCGCTTCAGCCTTCATTAATTCATTGGTTGATCGTTTAACCAAAGGTTCCATTATTTGGGCGTTCTGACCAGTGATAATAGTGCTCCTCACGAAAACGATCCACCAGTTTGTGATCGAGAAGCGAGCCCGGTAACATTTGGCAGTAGGGTCTCAACTGTCAACCACTCGCCTTTCGCACACGACACGGTCTTCGCGGGTGCTATTTGATATCCCCTGAACGCCAACGTCGACGTCATCTTAAATTCTTCCTCAAAAGGAGTCCTGGGCGACATTACCGGCATCCCAAGAATCCCTCGAACGACTTCGGAAGAACCTATCAGCTCCGGGCCCAAAGGTGATGGTTGTGTCCACTGTGCGCATGAGTTCAAGGTTACTGACCCGAATATGCGAGGTTGGGTATACGGATGCGTACAGGCATGCCGGTTCCGGATACACTAGCCTGTTAGACGTTTGGTAAGTACACCCTGGCCGTCGATGGAATCACAACTCACTGATCCGTCTTTTCTGGTGCATGTATTCCATCGATGAAGCGCAACAACGCATTGTACGAGGGTCTCGGTCGGGCGTCATTTGCACACTGGATAGGCCTGGTCATGTCGTCTCCGAGAGCACAGGCCCGTTCTTCCACACTCATCGTCCTGAAAGAGGCGTGCATAAAACCTGACGATGACCTTGCCTGTTCGGATGGTTCGCATACTGGCCAGGTAAGTGCACGACACCTAGAACGTCGCGTCGTCGACTGGGATTCTCGCATCGAGTGCCCACTAGACGTCAAGGACCACTGTGCCACGGAAACGCGCCTGCAGCGGCGAAAGAGAGTACCCCTTTGCACCGCGGTGGTCCCGCTGGGTGATTGCTGCTTTCGAGTGGTGATTGATTGTGACGCAGGAGGCCGACCTGGTTTCACTACGCCTCGTATTTTCCCCCGCCCAAGGACACCGTAGTCGCCTCCGGTGGTGTATGAAATACAAAGTTTCCTGGGTTGTTCCCCGGGTAGCTGCATGAATGCCCAGGTTTTCCTCAAGCCAGACACGACCAACACGGCAAGGGTGGGAATCAGCAAATTAGCAGAGGATGGAGCGCGATCACGTTCTCTGAGAGGTGGAACTGTCGAAATACCACTGGCACCGGCAGGGAAATGGGTGGACCCACCATGTCGGTAGAAAGGCGGTACGGTCTAAACCCATGCGGTGTCGCCACTGCTGCGTCCGACCTTCTCCCGTCAATACGTAATTCCAGAAGATGCTCTCGCGAACTGCCCGGGACCGTATTTGAGCCAGGGCCAAGTGGACCCGGAATCCCGTGCACGCCCCCGCATCAGCAAAGCCGTCTAACAACGTAATGTTTTGACGACGCTTTCCTTGAGCGACGATTGGTTCGCTTGCAATCAAATGAATGGCTGATGTAAGTGCTAAAAGAGCTGCTGAATGAGCGCTTAAGGGATGCTGATGCGGTGAGGAGGGACCTTGCACCGATGGACCTACCGAAGACTCCACGGAATGAACCTTGAAGTTTCTAGGATCCTCGCGTCTCCTACCAATGGTGAGGCGTTCAAGTTTACCTAGGCTACAGCACTTGCCTGAGGCTCTCGATCACTGGTTACTGCGCTGATCCCGGGCCGTGGTAACGTTGGCCTGCCACAAGCCGCTAGTCCAAGTGACCTCGCACTGTCAGTGCTGCTTTATTGATGAGCTGGCGTCACTGATAGTGGCGTCCCGTTTTATGTGCTCCCAGAGCTAGCCAAAAGCAGGGGCCAGTTGGGTCTATGAGCGCGCGGCGCCCTCAAGGGCATCTCGTTCGAGATTCATTTCTGTCTGTTTCTTGGGTGACGAGTGGCCTGCAGGGTCTTAATCGGATCTTTGTAACTGCAAGGTGTAGCCCTACTCCGCGCATCGATCAGCGTCCTTTGTCGCGGTCTGTGTGACGCTGCAGGTCGGAATGGAGGTGGCACTTGGCGATTGTCCATCAGAGGTACTTCCAAATTGGGTCAACACAGCCACATACTCGTCCGTGGCCCTTCACTCCGACGTTGCGTCTTGGAAGTGGCCATGACCCGACTGCGCGCTTCCTGGAGACTCTGCATCTGCTTCATCGCGCTCGTCACAGACGCTCTATGCCGGTCCATAACACAACACGCGCTCACCACCCACGACGCGTTCAAAGCGGTCAATGAATGAAAGGGACGAGAGAGACAATGGTGTCCATTGACAGCGGTGGTGCTGGTCCACCCCACCCCACGCGACCACGACGCGACCATTTAAATGAGTGCGCGTCCAGGAGCCACCCCCCCCAGCTCTACCTACGCGCGATGGCCCGCACCAAGCAAACTGCCCACAAGACGACCGGCGGTGCGTGTTCCCCGTGCGCACGTCCCGACGCGCCACTCACCCAAGCGTGCGCCTCTCAGGCAAGCAGCCCCGCAAGCGCCTGGACCTCCAGAAGGGCATCAAGTCCGTCTTGAAGCTAGCCACCAAGGTGCGCCCTCCGTCCGTCTCCCCCCCTTCCACGTCTTGACGAGGATTTCCCCAACATCGCATAGACTCGCCCGACGGGGGGCGTCAAAAAGCCACACCGTTTCCGCCCCGGTACGGTCGCCCTGCGCGAAATCCGGCGCTACCAGAAATCGACCGAGTTGCTCATCCGCAAGTTGCCGTTCCAGCGGCTCGTGCGCGAGATCGCGCAGGACTTCAAGGTTTGTCTTTTTTCTTTCTTTCCTACCTGACGGCACGGCGCGCCGACGCGTCGCGTTTGCGTTTAGACGGACTTGCGGTTCCAGTCGTCTGCCGTCATGGCCTTGCAAGAGGCCGCCGAGGCATACCTCGTCTCCTTGTTCGAGGACACCAACCTCGCTGCGATCCATGCCAAGCGCGTAACGATCCAGCCCAAGGATCTCGCGCTCGCTCGGCGCCTGCGCGGAGAGCGCGCCTAGGCGCATTGTTGCGCGCGCGCACACATCTATCGCTTCCGTCTTGTGTATGTATCCCCAACCCCAACCAATCCAGGTCGTCTGAACGTTGCTGTGGTGATCGAGCTTGATTGTCGACGACGGCACAAATGTGCCCACACGGACGCGTAGTAGAAGTAAGATCATCCGTGTATTTGGGTCATGCACTCGGTACATACACGTCACCACACTGACAACGCCATGCCAGCTACCACGCCGCACGCGACTACGCCCAACGGATTCCAAAACGACGTGCCACTCGGCGGATGCAACGATGACGACGACGACCTGCTCGTCGCATGGCCTGACGCCGTGGCACTCGCCACGACAGAGCCGATCGTCGCTGTCGGGGGCGGCCCGTTCACCCCGTTCATACCCACCGCCGCCCCCGACAACGCCGCAAACCCGACCGAGGCAGGCTTGTACCGGAACACCGCGTATACGTTTTTCTGTTTCCACTCGTTCAGCAACGCCATGCGGGACCAAAAGAAAGAAGGGACGGGGGGGCCACGCACGAGAAAGGTATCCCCGACGATCCAGCTCGGTGCGTTCCCGTGCGCTTGCATGTCGATCTCGAACAGCGCGCCAACGCATTCGTTTGGGCCCGTCTGGGTGAGCTCGAAATCGGCCGGGCTGATCAGCCAGCTCGGACCGCCACCAAACGACATGGCGACGTTCACCTGGGTGTTGCACGCTGTGTTCCGATATCGAAACCGATCTGTCAGCAGAAAGGAGAAAGGGAGGGAGAAGAACGCACGATAGATCCAATAGCCTTGCCAGTTGCCCGAGCCGGGCTGAGATCCCGGGATCTGTGCATACGCGTTTTGGACGACGGACGACGGGCCACCGACGAGCGTCGTTCCCGTGTCGATCGCGGCAAAGGACTGGGCTCCGGACGGAATCGACACGCTATTGCCCTGGACGGTCAAACCTAGTAGGGAGAATATGGTACATGAATCCGTCACCACCATCCCCCCTAAAAAGAGGGAAGACGTACCCGTGAGTGGGAGATCCCAAAAGCCGGAAGTGGACGCCAGATCGCGGTAGTCGACGCTGCCGGTGTAGAGGCTCGTGTTGAGGAAACCTACACACGAGGGTTCGGTACATCGCCTCGAACAGGTGCAAATTTGAAAAAACGTACCCATCGTGAAACTGCCTCCCGGCTCCAGCGTACGTGCGTTCGAATCGTTGACGAAACTAGTAGGGGTGAACGCACGTTCTTGGCGCACAACTGAAACTGGCCACACACCGCGTCAGCTGGAAAGCCATCACGGGCTGTGACCAAGCACCCTTGCTGGCCAACGTTTCCCAAAACGGCGGTTGCCCTGAAGCAGCGTTGCTCTGCCAACCCAGACCCAACAAACCAGAAGCCGGGCTTGACAGCAGTCCGTCCGTCGTCTGCGTGACGGCACCAAAGGCCTGGTTGTTGACCGAAAATCCGGCCATCTGGACGACGTCCGAGACGAGATCGCCGGCCACCTGGCCGCTCCCGTAGGTGACCGAGAAGGGCTGGGTGAGGTTGTTGAACGTCGACGACGACGAGGGGTTGTATGAGTCCTCGCGGACACAGCCTGAAA
Organism: Boletellus emodensis; assembly: GCA_038089935.1. NCBI lineage: Eukaryota > Fungi > Basidiomycota > Agaricomycetes > Boletales > Boletaceae > Boletellus > Boletellus emodensis. The sequence continues at coordinate 11,019 of JBBPLU010000525.1, read as the reverse complement.
CACAGTTCACATCTGTGACCCATAAATCTCTGGATTGATTCGGAGATGTGAGATGACGATGTGGGAGGGAAATAGTCAACTGACGATGAACCTGTGTCGAGCGTGACGTAGAACGCTATGGGGGGCGATCCGATAGCGAGGGACCCAACGTAACTGGCGAGAGAGTCTCAGCCACAAAGGAACGGATGAGAGTCAGTTTTTCACCTCGCGTCGGCGTTCTGGTTAATTAACCTGCGCAAGAGGGTGCATGCGACGGTCGTCAGAGGTGTGGCATCGGGGAGGGTAGCACCTTACAGGTTCGTGCCCTGACTCCGCTTCGAGTTTGCAGGAGAGCCCCCATATTTGACTCTCAGTGCCTCGCGCTCGCTTTTGGCCCATACACCCCAGTCCTCGACGGTACGTGCGGCCGGTTGCCTTCTGACGAGGGGAATGGATTGACCCCGACCGACGGCCCCTGATTGCGATGGATCGGGAACGGCCGAAGCGATCTGCAAGACACAGAACAGACCCACAAGAGCGGACGAAAGCATTCTTGTGGGCACCGACTTGGCAACAGAAATGGTGAGGGAATTGTCGAGGGGAGGAGGTGAGTGGTGCTTTCAAACAAATTAGATGTGCGGACGAGCCTTTGAGGGGCTCTGGATCATGTGAAATCTCGCGCAGCAAGCATTAGAAGGGCGAATACAAAGAAAGGGGGGTTGGGGAGCGAGGTCATGTAATCGGTCTGGGAGTTCGGCATCGAGCGGCTGGTCTGCATCATAACCGTCCGAGGCTACACAGTTCGGCTCCCTGTCTAGCGCCTCGAAGGACGATCCCAGTTTGAGGCTAGATCTATGCATTCGGCCCACGATAGGAAATTCGACAGGGTTAAACTTTTTGCGACAAACCCTGACGAACGCGCTGCAGTTCAAAATGTAGCGGCGGGGCAGCGACGATCAGCGCTTCCGCCCCGCCCACACGACAAAGTGTACGTCCAGCCATCCTTGCACACGCGTGATCTCCCAGCTTCCGCCGGTACTCTTTTCGAGCCAGAGATTCAAAAACTCGCGCAAAACGTCCTCCTGCCTCAGTTCTGCTACTGCAAGCACCCATGTGCGTCCCATGGTCGAAAGTGCGTCTATGGTGTCGACGAGAGCAGGAAGGAGCGAGGGGTTGTATATGCAGTCGATCGCAAGAATCAGATCCCATGCGCCGCGGTCGTTGGATTCAAGGCTTGTGCCCGGAGAGATCCATGGTACCGGACAATAACGTGCGCGGGCTGCGCCGGATGGAAGAGAAGCAAGCACGAGCCAATCCAATTCTTCGACTGCGATGCGAGATTGAGCGCCGCGAGGGGGTCTGCCGGGGGGGTTCAGCGAAATATTCTTTCGTATGAGTGGCAGGAGAGGCCTGGTGTCGGTCATGGTGTATGCGCGGACGAGTGGTGCCAACGCGAGCCCGAGGAGCCCGGTGCCTGCGCTTGACGAGAGACACAATTGTTTGTACGGAAGCTGTCGCTTGTGAGACGAGCATGCTCACCCCAGTTCGATGCAGTTCGATGCCGCCAATCGGTCTCGATTGAAGACGGGTAGGTCGGGAGGAAAGAAATGCTGTTGTAGGAGCGCCTTTGCGAAGTCGGTGCTTTGGTGCGGGATCAATGTGTGTACGACAGCCATCTCGAGCGACCCTCACCTTGCCCGCCAGACGACGCTGCCCGTGTCCCCGTTTCTGCTACGAAGCGCGGTGGGGTCTTGTGCGATCTCGATCTCGACCACCTGTATCGGCGTGTCTGGCGTCTTCCTTTTGGGATGCTTTGTTCTTTTCGAGGACCTTGCGGGACTGGGGGCCGTCACGCAGGGCTGAAGTTCGAATCGGACGGACAAGGTGTCTTTGCGCGAATCGATGTGGCCCAGTCCACGGTAGCCGTCAGGGCCGACGAGGGTGGTGTTTGCTCGGTTGAGGGCCGAGTAGAGAAGGAAGATCTCGAGGAATGATGTCAGCGTGGTGGCCAAAGTGGCGCGATGGGGCGCACACCTCCTCGTCCGCATCGGTGATGGCACCGCCGTCGGCTAGATTGAGCAGCTCCGTCCAGCCGGTGGAGTGCGCAGTTCGGTCGGTCATGTTTCCGGCGAAACCGTCGGGTGACGGGAATGACCTGCCAAGGGATGCGCCCGAACAGCCCTGACTGTTTATATTTATATTCGGTTCCCCCCTCGGTTCTCCTGCCATAGCTCCGGCCCCCGGGCTCCGCGTTGCGCCCTTTGTGCGAGGGGCGGCTCTCGGCAATTGCCGTGCATGCATCATACCTGCGCGCTTCTGGAAAGCAGGGCCGGGAATCGCACCCTGTCCTTGTGCTCTTTCTTCCGCGTCTGCGAGGGGACGCCTGTGCCGGATTCGGGATGCCCATTGCCGTCGTGTCACACGACGTGACATGGAATTCAGCATCACACGGGGACTGCACCATAATGATGAAGTAAGCGTGTCGTCATATTGATGAACAGTTCACAAAATGGCCTAGTAGCGGGGACTGGGGCTTATTTAAGTACCTGGCACAAAGACTTCCCCGCCGTCCCTCGACAGCCGTCTTCTCGCTTTTCGGAAGAGTCCCTTGCGGCGTGTTGGTCAGACAAGGACCCGGCTCACGTCTCAACCCCCTGTCACTTTCACGCCCGCTGCCATGCCACTTCAGAAAACGGGCGAACAAACGCCCCTTCTCGGCAACACGCAAAAGACAGAACCTAAAAAGCGCAAGACGCCCCTCCCCTGGGGCCAATTTTCCATCTTGTTGCTCATCCAACTCGCCGAGCCAATATCATCCCAAGTCATATCACCCTTCCTCCCCCAGGTACGGGTTGGATGTTGCTCATGCTGCACGTCTAGTAATCCCTTGTGCCTGCTGCTCTCGTAGCTGATCAGAGACATTGGTGTCACTCGCGGCAATGATTCCCGCGTTGGGTATTATGTTGGACTCATGGTTCGTGGCCTGCCTGTCTTGCGCTCTCCGTTCCCATGTTCTCAGCCGAGTACGCTAGCACTCGCTCTTTTTCTTGGCCGAAGCATGCACGATCTTCCAGTGGAGTCGCGTTTCCGACCAAATCGGTCGTAAGCCCATCGTCTTGACAGGCCTTTTTGGGGCCTCGTTGTCCATGTGGTGCTTTGGCTTGTCCAAGACGTTCTGGACTCTTGTCATCAGGTGGGATCAAGCTCGGTTCTCATTCCTTTGATGCTGACGAACCACTCAAAGTCGTTGCCTCAGCGGCGCTCTGAACGGCAACGTCGGTGTAATGAAGAGCATACTAGTCGAGATGACGGACGAGACGAACTCTGCTCAGGCATGGGCTACCTTGCCAATCACTTGGTGCATGGGCATGTCGTTGGGGTCTGTTCTTTCCTGTCAGTCACGGCATACCCATCATACTCATCCATCTCAAGGCCACTGATCGGCGGGTCGCTGGCCAATCCCGTGGAAAGATTCCCAGAGTTATTTGGTAATTCTGCATTCTTCAAAAAATACCCCTACTTTCTGCCCTGTTCGGTTGCGGGGATCGTCACTGCCCTTTCCTGGCTCATAGTCTTGGTGTTTATGAAAGAGGTCTGTGGAATGATCGCATTCGGCGTCAGCGGTTCTCATTGTTTCTATCCAGACTGCGAACCCTCCAATATCACCAAAGGAATACTTGTTCAGACGATCAACCAAGGAGTGTGCTCCAACGGCTGATCCAGAGGCCCGTGGGGATCGTCGAGTGCCAGCATCGAAACAAAACTCGCAACTCCCCTTCCGTTCTCTTCTCGTTCGCCCGGTTCTCGTTGCAACCGCAAGTTATGCCACACTCGCCCTGACCGAAATCGCCTTTCGTGCGGTTCTGCCCGTCTTCTGTGCGATACCTGTGGAGATGGGTGGTCTCAGTCTCGACCCGGCCACAATCGGGACCATCCTGGGAGTTCTTGGGTTACTCAATGGAATTTCTCAAGTGACCTTCTTTGCTCCGATGTTTAACTGGCTCGGTGCAAAGGTCACGTTCATTGTATGCGTTGGCGCGTTCCTCCCAATGACTGTTCTATTCCCGGTGATCAATGTCCTTGCAAGGACATATGGTATGAACTACCTGTTCTGGTTCTTTGCTGCGCTCCAACTAGTTTTGTACGCCATCGGAAATTTTGCATTCTGTGAGTCAGCTTGCTGTGTCGAGGTGGCCCGTCTGACGATCCATGCTCCGTTAGCGGCCGCGTTCATGTATGTAAGCGCGGCCGCGCCAGACAAGGGATCGATTGGGGCGACGAACGGGTTCGCCCAGACGGTGGTGTCTGTGATGCGCGCTGTCGGGCCTGCGTTTGTGAATTCTATCTATTCGTTCAGCATCGAGGAGAAGGTGATGGGAGGCAACTTTGTGTACTTTGTGATGGCGGGCATGGTCAGTTTGACGCTGTATGTGGGTTTCCTGTTACCCAGAGACCTACACAAAAATTAGAGCACCATTGACTCGAATAGGAGCTATTTGTGCATATTTATACAATTCATTATTCGGACTCAGCTTGGACGGGACCGCTCGTCCAAGAACTCTGTCCGCAACCGCCACCACCATGTCCGACTCACCGAGACTCGTCGACTCCTTCACCGCACCCAAGGAGGTCCTTCAAGAGTTTGCAGACCTTGCGGAGGAGGAAAATTTTGACCCCTTTGCCGAGACGGCCTCGAAACGTCAAATTGCGTCGAGGCAATCAGACTACCACAACCGTCGCTTCAACCGGGTTGGTCAAGAGAGCGCCGATGCGTTCAGACATACCGAGGATGGCACGGAGGTCGAGGGAGGGTATAAGGATGCGATGAGGCTGGCTCGTTTGGAGCAGGAGGAGGCACGTGTGCGGAGGGCGATCGAGGAAAAGGAGAGGCGCGAGCGGGAGGAGGGAAAGGCAAAGATGGACTTGGACAAGACCCCACCCGCCGCGGAGCTTCAGGACGTCGCCATGGAGCTCGCCGCTGCCAAAGAGCTCGCCGAGGCGAGGGAACGGGACCGGGAAGCAGCGGGCGCAAGACGGAAGAGGAGATGGGACATGACGGATTCTACGGACGAGAACGTGGATCCTAACAAGACGGAGGCGTCCAAGGAAGAGCCGAGCGTGTCCAAGAAGCGACGATCTCGTTGGGACGCGACACCCTCGGAAAACACTCTTCCCGTCGCCGACACTCCCAAGCGCTCCCGTTGGGACCAAGTCGCTGTCGTTCCAGATGCGCCCATGACCCAGATTATCATGAATGCCCCGGGTATCATGCACGAGGACAAGCACAATCGCTATCTGACGGACGAAGAACTGGATGCCATTCTGCCGGCCACTGGGTACGTCATCGTTACTCCTCCGCCAGGCTATGCGCCAATGGTTGCCCCCCGCAAGTTGATGGCGACACCTGTCACCGAAGTCGGGGGTTTCCACATTCAAGAGTCGTCTGACGCCGCCGCCGTTGCGGCCGCCGCTGGCCTTGTACCCGACTTGCCTACAGAAATTCCGGGCGTCGGTAACCTTGCCTTCTTTAAACCAGAGGATGCTCAGTATTTCGCAAAGATTCTGAAGGAGGAGGATGAAACAGAGCTTTCGGTGGACGAGATGAAGGAGCGCAAGATAATGCGGCTTTTGCTGAAGATCAAGAATGGCACCCCACCTGTCCGGAAGACTGCCCTCCGCCAGATTACTGACAAGGCCCGTGAATTCGGCGCTGGTCCTCTATTCGACAAGATCCTCCCCCTCCTCATGGAGCGCACGCTGGAAGACCAAGAACGGCACCTCTTGGTCAAGGTTATCGATCGTGTCTTGTACAAGCTCGACGATCTCGTTCGTCCTTATGTGCACAAGATTCTCGTCGTCATCGAGCCTTTACTCATCGACGAGGACTACTACGCTCGTGTCGAAGGCCGCGAAATCATTTCCAACCTTTCAAAAGCTGCCGGCCTTGCTCACATGATCTCCACCATGCGCCCCGACATTGATCATGCTGACGAGTACGTCCGCAACACCACCGCCCGCGCGTTCTCCGTCGTCGCCTCTGCCCTCGGTATCCCCTCGTTACTTCCCTTCCTCAAAGCTGTCTGCCGCAGCAAAAAGTCGTGGCAAGCGCGTCACACTGGCATTCGAATTGTGCAACAGATCGCCATCATGATGGGTTGTGCAGTGCTTCCGCACTTGAGGAACCTCGTGGGTTGTATTGCTCATGGTCTTCAGGATGAACAGCAGAAAGTGCGGACCATGACAGCCCTCGGTCTCGCCGCCTTGGCCGAGGCTGCGGCACCTTATGGTATCGAGTCGTTTGACGAAGTACTCAAACCACTTTGGCTCGGTATTCGTCTACATCGTGGCAAGGGTCTCGCCGCGTTCCTGAAGGCGATTGGCTTCATCATCCCTCTCATGGATCCCGAATACGCTTCCTACTACACCAAGGAGGTCACCGTCATCCTTATCCGTGAGTTCCAGACCTCGGATGAAGAAATGAAGAAGATCGTGCTCAAGGTGGTCAAACAATGTGCTGCCACGGAGGGTGTCACCGCGCAGTACATCAAGCAAGATATCCTCCCCGACTTCTTCAAATCATTTTGGGTTCGCCGGATGGCACTGGATAGGCGAAACTATCGCCAAGTTGTCGAGACCACGGTGGAGCTGGCACAAAAATCAGGTGTTTCGGAGATTGTCGGGAGGATAGTCAACGAACTGAAGGACGAGGCGGAGCCATACCGGAAGATGGTGATGGAAACCATCACCAAGGTTGTCGCCACTCTCGGGGCCTCGGACATTGATGAGCGTCTCGAGGTTCGCCTCGTAGACGGTATCATCTACTCCTTCCAGGAGCAGACCACGGAAGACCAGGTCATGTTGGACGGTTTTGGTACAGTCGTCAACGCTCTCGGTATCCGCGTCAAGCCATATCTTACCCAGATCGTTTCCACGATCCTCTGGCGTCTCAACAACAAGAGTGCCAAAGTGCGTCAACAGGCAGCTGATCTGACCACACGACTCGCGGTAGTCATCAAGCAATGCGGTGAGGACCAACTTTTGAGCAAGCTTGGTCTCGTCTTGTTTGAACAGCTGGGCGAGGAATACCCCGACACGCTCGGTAGTATCATTGCGGCCGAGGGTGCGATCGCGAATGTCGTCGGTATGACTCAGATGAACCCTCCTGTGAAGGATCTTCGTGAGTGCTTCGGTGTATCATTTGGCGCTTCGTAACTAATATCATGTCGTTCAGTACCTCGAATGACACCGATTCTCCGCAACCGACACGAAAAGGTGCAGGAAGCGTCTATCAACTTGATTGGTCGTATCGGTAAGTCGGGTCCACTTGTTTGCTAGCATCTCATAGTAATGACGTATTCTTTAGCCGATCGTGGCGCTGAATTCGTCCCAGCACGAGAATGGATGCGCATTTGCTTCGAGCTCTTGGACCTCTTGAAGGCCCACAAGAAAGGTATCCGACGAGCCGCTGTCAACTCGTTTGGTTACATCGCGAAGAGTCTGGGTCCTCAAGACGTGCTCTCGGTTCTCCTTACCAATCTCCGTGTCCAGGAACGTCAAAGCCGTGTCTGTAGCACTGTCGCGATCGCCATCGTGGCTGAGACTTGCGGACGTGAGTGTTCCACGTTCCTCCGTGGTTTCCGTAAGCTGACGTTGCTTTGTAGCTTTCACGTGTATCCCTGCAATCCTCAATGAATACCGCACTGCAGAGCTCAATGTACGGACCGGCTGTCTCAAGGCACTAACTTTCGTGTTTGAATACGTTGGCCCGCAATCCGCTTACTATGTTGACTCGGTAGTCACTATGCTTGAAGACGCGCTCACAGACCGTGACCTCGTCCACCGTCAAACAGCAAGTGTCATCGTAAAACATCTGGCTCTTGGCGTTGCGGGTCTGGGCTGCGAAGACTCGATGCTCCATCTAATGAACCTGGTATGGCCCAACTGTTTCGAAACTTCGCCACACGTGATCGGTGCAGTCATGGAAGCTGTTGAAGCCATGCGTGTAACGCTGGGACCGGGCGTTCTTCTCAGCTATACCCTCCAAGGCTTGTTCCATCCCGCACGTAAAGTCCGTGAGGTACGCCCTGTCCCGCGGTCTGCTCCCAACAACATCGTTGACCCACCATCTCTCTAGGTTTACTGGCGTGTGTACAACTCGTTGTACCTCGGTGCATCCGACGCGATGGTACCGTTTTATCCTGATCTGAGCGAGCTGAGCGAGGGTCAAAATGTATATGATCGCCACCCGTTGCAGATGTTTGTGTGATGGATGTCACGTTGTAACTAGCTAGATAGTGTTATTTTTCGTTTGTAATCGATTGAGCTACTCCCTCGTCGCGAATCCATTTTTGTACCCGGATTGATCGTGGTTATCGATGGAAGGGAAGGTGGTTGCACGTGATATATATTCTATCGTGAGCGTAGCTTGTGCGTGTTTGGTCCTATGGACACGAGCCAAAGTCTGCCACGTGACACAACCTGAATTACCAGAAGTCATGATCAGCGGTGATGCATATGGTTTATCGCGACCGAAGCGGCCAAAGGCCGTCGCGAGAACGGTCGATAACAACTCGGGAAGAACGTAAAAGACAATCGTCTCCGCCATGAATGTCAGCAGACCACGGGGGGCCACGAAAGGGGTGGCGACGATACCGAGACTGCAGAAGGAATCCGTCAACGATGCGGCCATGTCTTGCGGGTTCTCTCCGAACCGATCGATGATCCAACGCACACGAACACGATTCGCACACACCCCGGACGCGCGGTACACATTAGAGACCCTCTTCGCCCGACCCCTACTATCCCATCACAATCGTCCCCCCTATCAGTTGATCTCCCTGGTGATCTTCAAGTCCTCGAGGAACCCTGTCGCAAAGTCGTACACCCAACCGTGCACCCAGACCTTGTTCTCTGTCGACTCCTTCACGAACGCCTCCAACGAGGTTTTCGTCAGATGCTCCACCTGCAACCTGACGTTCTCCCTCACGGCAAACTTGAGCGCCTTGGCGGGGTCGCTGGGGAGCTGGCCTTCATCTTGGAGCTTCTGGAGGCGCCTTACGAGCGGCGCGAGCCAACGGTCGATCACGTCCTCGGCCTTGTTGGACTGTCTGTCTACGACGTCGTCGGGATGGCGACACTTGTGGCGCAGTTCCGCATGGAGCGTCAGATGATGCTTGATCTCGTCTTCCAGTCCACGAAGCGAGCTCAACGCATGCTCCACGCCACCGCAGTGCTCGTGGCCGACGACGACGACTGCACGTATTCAAAAAAAAAAAAAAAGGACGGATCGTGAGTGGTACAGATCCGTGAAGAGAGGATCTGGTCAAAAAGATCGACGGGAGCACGCACCATGTCGGACCCCCAGTGCCCCGAGGGAGTACGTGATAACCGACAGCACGTTGTCATCGTGAGCATGGACCTGGCTGTTTGGGAGGAAGGCATCAGGTTGTCTTCCGATCGCCCACAATCACCGGACACACTTGGCAATGTTCCGATGCACGAAGACGGTGCCCGGCAACGAAACCGTCGCGTCTGGATCCTGTACTCTTGAATCAGAACATCCAAGCCAAAGGAGCTGTGGGTCGGAACGCGGTTCCTCACTTGACATGGTCACGAAGGAGACGGAGCCGGACGCGTACCTTGGGTTTTTGCTTACCGGATGGCGGAAAATACTGAGGGAACGTCTGGTTCAGCCTCTTTGCCCAGTTTGCGTTCGCGTCAAGAATTTCAGAAGCATGTCTGTCCACAAGGTCGTCCAAGGTGGCGTTGGGCATGATGTTAGCTCAAGAGTGTGAGGGGTGCAAGACACTGCCGTTGTGAGGGTGGTGAGGACGTGCGCAGTCTTTTAGACATCTCGCGCAGATAGCACCTTGTTCGCTGCAGAAGACTTCTCGCCATCTTAAACCCAATTCTATAACGCTGTGTGGATAAGGAGGTGGGCGCAGAGCATATCAGGCCAAGATGGCATCTTTAGGCGTCTACTTTGAGATGAGAGTACGACATTCCGAGCGAACTCTCCGGGAGAAATGGCATGATTGTCTCGGTGAACCCGGTCCCACAGTGCTGCATGGACAAGGAGATGGATACAGTGCATATCAGGAGAAGGTGGCATCTTTCGGCGTTTGCTTTGAGATGGAAACACGAGAGTGGACTCGCCAGGTGGAGTAGCACCATCCAGCGGCAGAGGGTTCCTTGGCTTCGGAGACATTTCGCTGCTTGGATAAGGAGGTGGGCGCAGAGTGTATCGGGCCATCCTTCAGTCTCTGCCTCGAGACGAAGGTGTTACAGTCCAAATGAACTCACCGACCTCCGGGGGAAGTAGCACAATCGTAACGCCCGGCCAGCGGACATTGATACCAGCGTCCCTGCTTCCATAACCAAAGTCTCTATCAATCCTGTGGGATTTAGACGAGGTAATGAAGGCGAACCCAGAGTGCCACGTGAAGACATTGAATCCACCCAAGTCCCCGGCTTTGATCTGGCCTCACGGTGCAGTCAGCCAGACTTCACCTTCCAGGACCCATACGGCTTCAGGGTATTGCTTCGCATGAGGGACATCTTGTATCCTTCTGGGGCATTTTCTATCAAAGTCGAGATGAGGTAGGGGTAATCCACAACGCGAACGCTGGGATTCGAAAAAGTAGTCAGTAGGAATCCCCAGAGGGGAGAAAACAAAGGAAGATGAGACACGGCATCGGATGATCAGTGCCATTGTCGCCCGCTTCCAGCCATATTGCCTAGTTAACCATGCTTAGAGAGCCTCTGGACAGACGAGTCATCGTATATGCAGGAAATAAACACAGGGAAGCAAAGTCGGGGCGGTCTCGGGCGACCAACTTGAGGAACCTGCATGAAAGAAGGGACCACATGTAAGATATAGAACGAAGTTTCCTGTATTTCAGGCGACTGACAGAAGTAGAAATGCCGAGTTCCGCTGCGAGCTAACTGTGGGTCCACGTATCGGCAGCATTATCCTCGGATTGTCCACTTAGATCAGGTAATCTATAAGACATACGCCTGAGTGGTTTGAAAACTCAAACC
>JBBPLU010000524.1:0-15884 GCA_038089935.1 Boletellus emodensis | reverse complement strand
CGCACTGAATGTACTCGCGAATCCGAACAAGACGTTCAACATGAACCCGAAACGAAAAGGCCTGTCTGGATTGTAACGTAGCCCCTTGGGAATCGGGAACAGACCAAAGTCGGTCGACGGTGCATCCCTGTATGCCTGGCCGCTGACGAGGGAGGAAGGAGTTGGCACACAGGTCTCAGTGTCTGAATCGGTGGTTGGGGAAGGCATGGGAACCCTATTATGCGAAGGGCTAGAGATGGTGTAATAAGCAAAAAAAACGAAGGCAGCGTGGGCTGGGAACTTTGAATGTGCCAACGTAACGCACATGAGCGTGTGTCCTAGGGATAGAAACACAGACGAGAAAATCAAACCAGTCACATTTTCCGTCGTGCCACAAGAGACGGGGGGAAATCGAATTTGTTCCTGCGCACCTCGCCGCATCAAAATCTCTGCAATTTTGAGTCGTTCTCGACTTCGGGACGACGTTCAATTACGTAATAACATCCATTCTACTGCCGTGTTTTTATTCCGTATTCATGATGCAAGATATGCTGTAGGTCCGGACTGTCGAAGCATCAGTCGGAATTGGACTGACGAACGTCCCTTTCAGAGGATCCCTTTGGTGAGACACCATCTGGTGGAAAATCGCGATGAAGGTATTGCGGGTACGGATATCATGATGAATCATGGTCCTTTCATTTCATTTCTGGGAGTACACATTGGCACTGATTCGCCGCTGAAGCAAAGATTTTGCATGTGGGCAGAAAGTAGAGACCAAGAACGTACAGCATACCAGGGTCTGAAACGTTGACGCCCTGGATGACTATATGGTGCTTGGAGAAAGGCATTCCAGTGGATAAGCTACTCTGCTTGAACATACCAGGTTCAGTGAATGTACGACCTGGAGGATGGTCGCGCTGAGTGCGGCACAAGGGTACGCCAAGGTGACTGGCAGGCCGTCATCGTCCACGTCCACGTCGGGACGCAGGTAAGCGCGCCCGACGCCTCATTTCTTTGCACCTCGAGTCATCGCTAACACTGCTGGCCGTGATGTGACCATGCCTTCCTCTTCTGCGTGGCGCCCTCCATAGACGCTTGCGGGCGCCGTTCACGACGAGCGAGGGGCACGCAACGAGTGGATTCATTGGGTACAAGGTGCTTTGAATCTTTCTCTCCGTGCACCTAGGAGGGGAACTCATGCGGGCGAGTTCGTTAGCCATGCACGATCAACCGGCGATCATACGACAGTACATGCATTATGCTGCTCAGATCGCCTCTCCTGCGAGTTTACCCAACCAAGTTCGACGGGCCCTTCAAGTGTAGGCGCTGTGCTCCGCAGCGCATGTAGAATGTCCTTATCGGTTTATTGCAGTGCAACGAGCGAGCCAAAGGGCCCCGTTTATCTTTGGGCACGAAGAGAAACTATGGAACAGGAAATTGATCTATCTCTGCTGGATACCCATATCACACTCAAGAAATGGCCCTCTATTCAGCCGGCTGCTATCCTTGCTACAGGTGCAGTGATTCGTACTGTTTTGACTATGTTTCGTACTGACCTGGTCTGCCTGCAGTGGTGCGCCATATTGCTGACGCTCTCTTGGGTGCAATATCACCTCTCTTGATCACGTCCCATCTTGGACGAAACCATGAGGCGTTCCCTGCGCTCGTCACGCTGTCACGTATGCTCGCCCTTCCGGTATTCGTCACCTGCCCCTCGGCGACGAACCTGCCTACATCCCATCCTTACCTCGTTGGATACTCTTTCTTGGGGGAAGGATCTCAAACACCGCTTCTCAAATCGGCCGATGTAGTGCTCGTTGTCGATGCCGAGGTGGCTTGGATCCCAATGAATAAAGATGAGGACGGTGAATATGAGCGAGAGGGCGCGAATATATGTCACTGACGGCGGTGACCTGCTCAAGCGGGGCGTCGGCATGCACCAGAACGATGCGGATCTCGTTTGCCACGCCGACGCAGCCTCGGGAAGCCATCGGGACCCGGACCGCCAACGGATGGTCCCAGCGGACGGTGCGCATCTCGAAGTATCATCGTGCGTGGAAAGAACGGCCTTGCGCTGCGGAGCTGTTCCCCCCATCACCTTTGCTTTCGGGCTCGGCCCGCCTCGCACCGTATACGACACCGCAGATCGTGAGCACGCTTCGCAAGGCGATCAGAGCGAGGGGGATTCCGCGCGAGAGCACGCTCGTCCTGAATGAAAGCATATCCAGCTATTCTTTCGTCTGGTCCCACATATTGGCAAAGTCGTCGGCTCTGGTGGTTCTTCGCTCGGCTGGGGCGCTTGCAGCAGAGGTGATGGGATCTTCCTGTTCGGACGTCCCGGCAAGCATGTTCTGGATGGCAAGACGGCATCCGACGGTGAGTGAGAGCGCGCCCTGAATGCGCGTACATACATACACTGGCTGCCGTGCCGGTGCTGATAAGTTGGCTGTCCATGTCAACGTTGACGTTGACGTTTGATTGACCGCTCGGTATTTGTGCGTCCAGCCCTTGCTGACTGTCGTGGTCAACAACGGGCGGCTGGAAATCGCCCAAGTTGTCCATGGTGAGCGTGCGTCCGACCGGACACGTCACGAGCGCAGTCGGGGACCAGCTGACTGTCGGGTTTGGTCCGGACTGTCCGGACTACCGCGCAGATCGCTGTGTTGGCGTCGAATGGATGGGCATGGGGACGGAAGATTGGCGTCGTCGATGTTGGGAACGGACGGAGAAGGGAGCACGGAGCGACTGATCGCGGCAGGACACGATTGCCCGAAGCGGCACGAGTCGTTGTCAAGGAACGCCGGTGTGCAGTGTTGGACTCTGTGTGTGATCCATGACTCTCGAGACAAGAGAAAAATCAATGTTATGGGCACAAATATTGTCAGCGGAGAGAACTGGAAGATACGATCGAGGCGAACATGCCCACTCCTGCTTCTTGAAACACCAAGTGACCGCCATTGTGAACCAATCGCATGTATCGCTCCAGGTCCAATCAATACCTGCCTCTTGCACACTCTGGCAGGGCATCTTAAAGCGGCTCGTAGCGTGCGGGATTCGAGTAGATTGTTGTTCGGACTCATCAACGGGTGTTGCGGGTGTGTGGTCATTTTCAACCCGGTGTACGATGGGATGCACGAATGCATACTGCACACAAACGTAGACCCTGTTTTGCCTGCGAAACATTGGGGCTCACGACGGTAGCGTTCTCGTGCACCCCATGCATCCCACCTCTTCTTGTCAAAGAGTCGTCCGTCTCGTGCAATTTCCTACCTTTTCGCTCACGCGTCTTTCTCCTGCATCTCGCCCCTCACCCAGAGGAAATCACGATGCCGCTCAGAAATACCTACCATGTCATGCTCGCCGTCTACAGCACCGCACTTCTCATAGTGGTTTCTCTCACCAGTCAGCGTGACCCCCTCAAAAGATCGGTCGACGTTTCACCCGACGACCGGTGTCTATCCTCGTCTCTCACGAAGAACAATACCACGCCGCTCGCAAGAACAACAACCTACACGTCCACCAACACGGTCAGCGGAGAGGAGGAGGAGGGGGGGGAAAGGGAGCCAAAGCGATGAACGAGCGTACCAGGTGGACGTAAAACACGAGCAGGGGTGTCGTGTTGATCGACGCCGTGAGAATGCTTCCCATGAGGATCGGCGAGAGCACGCGGCCCACGCTGCTCACCATCTCGACGGCCGCCAACGCCTCCCCTTGAAAGTGCACCCGACGTCAGTTCCGGTCTCACGCCCACGATCGACGTCGCAAACCTTGCTTCAACGGGTCGACCGACCCGGCAGTCAGGCTACCGACCGCGGGCCCATGTATCATGGAACACCCGATGAAAATACCGGCTGTGGCGTATCGCGCGAGTCAAGAGGCGAAACAAGGCACTCGACTTGGATGCTTACAGACGATCAGCGCGAGCTTCGTCGTGGACGCGGCTGCGCACAAGAACGAGACCGCGGCGACGACGCACGACAGTATTGCCAAATGCACTTCCAAGCGATCCGAGGTCTCCTGTTTCATTGCCTCGCTGTGGGTCATATCCTCGTCCACGGGAGGGAAATATATAGTTTTCCGGCTGTAGAACGGACGTAAAAGGCGAACAAGCAAGGGGACAAGAACCGACAGCGTGACCGTGGCGCTGAAAGCGGGAAGAGTGAGAAAGAGACCAGTCTGAAGCAAGGAAAGGTTAGCTTGCGGTGACAAGTATTGGTAGCAGCGCTCACATCGGCAGGAGTCAAATTGTATATCGATGTGGCAAGCACCAGCCAGGCGGACAGAGCGTAGGCGTTGGCGGTCACAAACACAAAATCGTGTAGCACACACCAAGTGAGTCGCCAATTGCGAGTTCCACCCGTCGTGCGAGTGGGGATGAGCATCTTTAACGGCGCAAGAATGCGAACAAGCGGTGCTAAGTAGGTGGGTATGGTGCGAGTGGGACCTGGGCGCATGGAGGACAGTGCGCTTCGTTTCTCCGCCGGAAATGACTCGGGGAGGATAGAGGCGACGTAAATCAATGAGAATAGGAGCATCGAGGCCGCGATGTAGAAAACGATGAAAGGATTGCCCGTGCGTGTCGTGATGGAACCTCCTAGGGCAAATGGTATACAAGAGCCTGCAAGCAGTCTGAGGAAATGCAGAAGATTCGTAATCAAAACCCACACCTAGCGCAGTCCACCCTGCCATTTTACTCAGAGCGGCAGTTCTTGTAGGCCGAATCAGAGCCATCTAGGAGACCACGAATATGAGACACACCTCTCTTCCGGGGCACATACATCGACGATGTACGTGCTGATGAGAAAATGAAAAAGGGCATCGCCAGAGAATGAATGGCATAGAAACGCTGCAGATAGAGTCCAGGCAACAAACCGACCCGGGGTATATTGTAACCCAAGCATGAGACAATTCCAGGCAATCCCAGCGACAAGCACGAATAAGAAGGCAGGTCTCCGCCCGTAACGCGATGAAAAACGACTCAAAATACCACACCCGACTATCGCTGAGATACTTGTCAATCACCAGAACGTTTGCCAAAAACGACACGAACGTACACATGATGCCATCCACCACGCCGAGCACTGCCATGATGGTCGCAAAAGACTGTACGATCTCGGGCCCATCACAGAGGTCCGAAGAAGTCAGGACACTTGACACTTGACCGGACGGATCACTTTGCGGGATGTTGGAGAGCCTGCAGACAGCCTGCCGTATAACTTCGAAGAGGGTGGTCGACGGTAACAGGTTGGCCACCCTTGTGGCAAACACGATCGGGATAAGGAGTGTCTCTGGTGAGAATCCCCTTCTTCCCGACCTAAGTAACGGGACAGTTTCGTGGTCCACTTGGTTCTGGGACGACATGGTGTACGATAAAAGTCCCTGTGAGAGGTGAATGTTGTCCCCGCAGCCAATCTACCTGTCCACGCGTCTTCATCGCTTAGAGCATCACATTGGATCAAGCTGACGTGCAGCGGCCGAGCATCCGAATCAAACTCCGCTGCCGAGCTGCCGCGTCGGTGACTCTCGCCGACCAAGTTGGCTCCTTGAAGGCGTTGATTGTCGATGTGAAGACCAGGAAACACTGCAAGCCGTGACCAGCGAGACTGTAACTCTTCCTGGACAAATGGCGCTCGTCACAATATCCGGTTATCCGTGCGCAGGCAAGTCCCATCGCGCGACGCAGATCAAGGACCACCTCGAAAGGCGTCTTGCTGACCCCTCCTATACTGGCCCATCGCTTACCGTGACCGTCGTTTCCGACGATGCGCTCAACATTCCCCGGTCGGCATACGATGGTGAGTCGTATTCATGTGAAGCAGACAATACGTGATGCCCATGACGATCCATAAATGCATAAAGACAGCAGATCAGAGAAGCCAGCGCGCGGGGCCTTGTTTACTGCTCTCCAGCGGGAATTAGGCAGCGACCGGATCGTCATCGTCGATTCACTCAACTATATCAAAGGATTCCGCTATCAGATGTACTGTGCTGCCAGGGAAGCCAAGGTCCGAGTGTGTACGGTGCGCGGCCCGATGGCCTCCACTGCCTGCCTTTCTTACCGAAAGAGAAGTAGGTCTATGCGATCGCACCGCCCGAGCAATGTCGCGAATGGAACACACTGCAGAAGGACGGTCCGTCGTACACGCCCGAAACGTGCGCTTTTGCGACCCTCTATCGTCGACCATGCACCTGACGACCCTATGTTGTTCTTCCTAGTTTGGAGAACCTTGTCCAGCGGTATGAAGAGCCGTCCTCGATGGTGCGGTGGGACTCGCCGCTCTTTACCGTACCCTGGACAGAGCCCGACGTGCCTGCAGACGATATCTGGCGCGCAGTCACACAGGGCCTCGTCAAGGCTCCGAACACGGGGACCCAGGCAGTACGTACCGCGCGTCCGTTCTACATCCCCCTGCCCCTGACGTGATCTACCCCGTGGGACTCCACTTTTTCTCCACAAGGTCGCCAAAGCACCGACAGATGCACTCCGCGCGCTCGAGAGCGTCACTGCAGCGCTCGTGTCCTCCATCCTGTCCGCCCAATCGGCGTCCTCTCTCCACGGGGCGACTCTTTTGCTCCACGTCCTCACCTCGCCCTCGCTCGCCTTACGTATCACGCTCCCACCACGCCACGTCACGCTTGCCGAACTGCAGCGTCTCAAGCGTCAATTCGTCGCGATTCACAAGCGTGCCGTCACGCTCGGAACGACGGAAAAGGGAGCGGTGGATTGGAGTGAGGAGAGCGTGGCGCGCAAGTTTGTGGTGTACCTCGAGGAGAACGTGAAGCCTTGATGTCGAACGAGGGAATCTGATCTATGGGCGGATAACGTGACTGTTTGAACGGCAGTGCAGAGATCCATTCCGAGCGGGCTGCGCAAAGATGGCAACAGAGAACGAACGTCATGCCTGTGCGGGGAACAATGAGCACGTTATCGTCACGTGGGGATGCCTTGGGTCACGTTGTTCTCACGGACCCCGAGTCGTGGTAGCGGACGCGTGCGGGGGGGAGACACACAGCGGTTTTTGTCCCCCCGTAACCCGTTGCCCTCTGTTCTTCTCAAGTCCGCCAACGTTGGCGAGGGCGTCGCCGTCGCCACAAAACCTTTTTTTTTTCTATGCGAACAAGACGACACCTTCGGTGCCTGGGCGAGAACGCTCGACGACTTGTCCACGGAATCTGTCATCGACACGCACAGTACGTGTCAGTGGCCGGGGGCGGCGGGCCCATTGGCAGAGCCTCTTCATCCGCCGCATCGACAATACAATACGAACCGACCACCGCCACCGTACTACAACAGCCATCCAGCCAATTGTGCAGCGCCTTGGGAAGGGAGGGTTGACGGCGACGTGTCGAACGTGTGGCATCATCCTTCAATAATATTTCAATGCTGTTATACTTGGCGCGCGATCCGATCGATATGTGATCGTAATGCGAGCGATATTTGACAGGTATGTACGCGGCGTCGGGCGTCGGGCGGACGAGGGTCAGCGCCTTTAGCAACGTCCCAGTCTTGGGTGCGGCGGCGGCGGCGCTGGCCCCACAGGATCCGTCATGCCATAGTACTACCGTACCACGGAAGCACTCTGCGTGCTGAGGGTCGGTGTACATGTAGGCCCATCAGTGTTTAGCATCGGGTCGGCAGGCGCGCGATACGTGTTTCAGAGCTTAAATTTACAAGTCTGGGAAAAATGATTGTAACCATCCTAATAAAATAAAATAGGCAACTAAAGAACAGAAAACCGCTGTCAGCGGGCTGGATGCAAGCTCATCAAAAGGCCCAATCGAAATGAGGCACTCATGATGAGCTAGCGATGCCATGGCTCGATAATTAATTGTCTCGGCAGCGGTTCCTTCCAAAATCCATCGTATATATCGTACAATCCGACAGAACCTACAGTGCGCGGAGAAAGAAGGGTCATATGTATAACCAAGAACGCGGAACGACTGATATCCTATTCCAGATAGAGCACACAAAATGTTCATCACATCATTTTCTAGCTGACTTTGGCTGGTCAACGAAAAAGAAAAGAAGAGGATATGAGCCTCGAATAACAACTCAAGACAGACGATATGATAACACCAACTTCCGACACCTTGGGTTTGCCATTCATCGGCGCCTTGGCGTCTGGTCAAAGTCGACCTGCTTATCGACGGTTATCTGGACACCCCCCTTATCCGATTGCTCCTCTCCCACGATCGGCAACGTCACCTTAGCTTCTCGGCCAGACACGGCGTCGTCCGAGTTCTTGTCGCCGTCCCACACACTTTCCTCCTTGGCGCCGCCGCGAATGGCCCCGATACTCTTGGTCTGAGTGGGGATTTCCCCAATGGTGTATGTCACCGCACCGCGCCCACGCACGATACCAGGGCCGCTGAGGGTACCACTGCCACCACTCGAACCGCCTGAACCGCTAGCACTGAATGTGCCGCCGTTCTCAAGGGGACCTCGGACACCGAGGACGATACGCATGCTCATCGTTGCCGTGAGGACACCCGCCATGCTGGTTACGATCGTCTTGATGGGGTCCGTATTATCGGTGGGGGTCATGATAAAGTAGAAGAGGACGTTGACGAGGTTGACGATGAGGATGGCACCATAGAGGTTGAGGTTGTCGCGAAGCATGAGGCGCCAGGGACCGATGGGCTTGGAATCGAGGCTCTTGAGAGACCGTACGACCGCGAGACTAAAGGTGGTCGCGTAGAGGAGGGTGGGTGCGAGCCAGTAGATGCCGACCCAGCTCTGGTTGTTAAGAGGACCGGCAATGCAACCCTGGCCGTCAAGGAGATGGACAGAGCGGTAGAAACCACAGCAGATGGCGGTGACGACCCCTTGAACAAACAAGAGACCGAGGAGGAGGGACCGGATGCGGCGGCTATGAGCGTAAATAGCCGTCACACGAATGACGTGCACGGTGGAAGCAGCAAAGAGTAGAACGGCGGTACAGATGGGTTCGTAGGGCCAGAAGCGCATGCAGTCTGTGGCCTGTATGACGGACGTGGAAAAGAACATGGCACCTGAACAGCGAACGGTGAGAGAGACGCAAGGCGCTGGGAGGGAAAACATACCTGTGACGACAAAGTCAGTCAGGACCCATACCTGGAGGAAGTAGTAGAGGGCCTTGAGCGCTGGCCAGGCCTTTGTGCGGCTGAGTCGATAAGATCGGGGTGTGAGGACGAGGGTGTCCCAGGCCAGGACGGTCAGTGTGCAGACATAAAAGTACTTTTGTGCGGACAGATGTGAGGGAAGGTTGAGTGAGTTTGGGAGATCCGGAGTGGTGGAGTTACTCATGGCGACGGAGGGAGAGAGGGAAAAGTCCAAGGGGGGAACGCCCAGAGAGGTCGGCGTTTTATTTTTTCTCGTGACACAGCAAAACGTTACATCAATCAAATAATTACGTAATACCGGCCCTACAGTGATTGGCCGCTCGTCGTCGTCGCTGCCAAGTGCGCTTGCAAGCTTGCTTATCGGCGCCCATGCCGACGACGACGACCGACGCGGGCGGGAGCGCGAGCACGAGTGCGCCCACGTCGACGGCCTCGCAGTCGGACTCGGACACCGCCACGCTATATCTGTACGTTCTTCCTTTGCCTCTGCGTATTGACCATGCTTGTCAACACCTGTCATCATGGATTCGACCAGCTTCACGTTCCTCGCCACCATCCTCATCCTCGTTCTCTTGTCCGCATCGCTTGTTCTCAGGTCGTACATTCTCCGCAGGCGATACCGGCGGCGCTTTCAACGGGCACTTTCCGACACTCTCTTCCTCAACGTGGACCGCAACGACGTCGGTCCGTCGGCATTTCCTCGTTCCTCTCGCAGACTGGGCCCCAAACCTGGCTTGTGGGACATCTGGACACGCCCTGCGAACAACGCCTCTTGGTCCTCCCTTACGGTAAGCTGTTCCCAGGTGCACCGCGGATCCCGTAATGACACTCTAGATGATCGGATTGGCGTTCCTCGACGACTCTTCACAGCCTGTTGCTGTGCGTTGCATCCCTTCATCACTGCCATCAACATTGATACCTTTGTCTCAACCAACTACAACGCCACACGCCACTCTGAGCTCGTCTCCGGACACGTCTGCCTTGCTCGCGCAGCTTCGTCGCACGCCCTCGTCTCTGCAAGCACATACCTCGGCACGGCCCCCTGTTCGTTCCCGTGGCCGATCGCGACCGCCGTCTGCAGCCACACCCTTTCGTCCGGGTGCCGACGCTGACAAGGACACTACAACGCTTGCCGTTTGCGTGCTCGTCGCCATGCCGGACGCATCTACCCCAGTACGTTGTCCGGTACCTGACGCCAAGGGCAAGCACGTTGTTCAGGCACCCTGCCAGAGTAGTGATGCCGATCCACCCTCGTCGTCATCCCTGTACCGAGCGGGTGTGTGCATGCCCCATTTTGGCTCGGACGAGGAGGGACCGCCGTTGCTCGAGTTTGGTGTGGCCGAGGTCAAGATGAGGGACTGGGCGTGGAGCTCGGCAGGGACGTGAGGACACGTTGGGGACGTGGGATGGGGACATCGACATGCATATATTATACATATCTCGATATACTGGCATTTACGAGTACGCTAGTCTGTACATAAGTATAGTACGCCCATGGGTTGGGGAAGTAATGGGACTTGTAAGACGACGGCGTGTTAGCCTCGCAGTGCAAGCGATCAGGTACCAGTCGGAGGAGACGCGGACGAGTCGATTCCAAGTGGCGGTCCACAGCCCCGTCCTCGAGTTTCAGTCGCATCTCCCGCGGACTGCAGCACCGATCCTGCATCCTGATGGACACCGCTTCAAGGGTGGACTCGCGGAGGCAATGAGGACAAGGAAACTGACGTGGTACGCTTAAGAAAATGGCATCGACGCCTGACGTCCTAAATGTGTTGTCTCCTGTTTGCCCTCGGGACAGGCCTCGACCCCCCAACCGGACCTCCTACGCGGAACGACAGGGTGTCGCGGGCGTCCCAGTGGTTGGACATGCCATGCTGCGGGGAGCCGCGTCCAACGATGGTATGTCCAAGTGACCAATCGGGCCATCCAACGCCAGTAGCGGCCATAACCGACAGTGCAGCAGACACGAGGTCCAGCAGGTTTTAAATGTCCATCGTGGCTTCCGAGCGTGCGACCACCACCCCATGCACCATTGTCTGTACATCTCTGAACTCCTCCACCTCGTCTTCGAGTTTGTCGGCCGCTCGGAGGACCCGTTTTGCCGGCGACCTCAACGCAGGAAGGCGCTCGGTTCTCTGGCCAGAACTTGTCACCTCTTCAGTTCGCCCGCCTTGGACGTTCTCTGGCGCGATCTCGACAGCTTCGATCCCCTGCTTGACATCTTCCCAAGGGTGCGTCCCCGTCTTGTTGTCTCGCGTGGCCGTGCTGACCGGCCTGACCCTCCAGGTCACCTCTCTCGCCGACGACACACAGTGGGCCACTTTCAACAAGTACGCGAAACGCGTCAAGACCATCCGTGGTCGTGAGACACGGGTCCCAGCCTGGGTCAAACAAGAGTTTGTCGCCTCCCTTCAGCAATGCCCAAAAGCATACCTCCCCCTCCTCCCCAACGTCACCGAACTCGAGTGGAGCGAGCTCTCGTTCTCGGCCCTCGAGGATTCCGCCATCTCGCTCCTGCGCTATTTCGCAGGCCCTGCAGTGACCACGGTGACGCTCTCCCTCGTGCGCTGGCTAGCTCACTCCTCGGCAGAACTGGCCGTGCTGGCGGATCTGCCTCGACTCTGTCCAAACGTCACCTCGTTCACCGTCGTCCTCGGGTTTTCATGGGATTACGAACCGTGCCGGGAAATAGGTAGGATGGTGACAGAGTGGCCAGGGCTGAGAACCCTCCGAGCGTGCGCCATGTCGCAGTCCGTGATGGACCAACTGTTCTCCCGACGCGCTCTCGAAACGCTCTGTATCGATTACTACGGGTCCTCGCCGACATATGCCGGCAGGGTCCCCGAGATGGTCCGCGAGATCTCGCTCGGTGCCGACGGCCCGTCCTTGTGCGCGCACTTTCTCGAGAGCTTGTACGCCAGCCCGACCAAGTTCCGTCTCCTCATCGGTATGAACGAAGAACAAAAAGAGACGGACATTGAGCACATGTTCAACCTCCTTCCCCGCCGCCTCGACGCATCCCGCCTCCGGTCGCTCACGATCCAGCCACGATCGAGCATCATCGGGATACCCTTGTGGCACACCTTGAAGGTGCGCGCGTCGGTCGTGTCCGCGCTCGTCGCGTTCACGGCGCTGAGCGAGCTGGATCTCGACCACCTGTGCACGGCCCAGATGTGCGACGCAGACTGTGCACGCCTCGCCGCGTCGCTCCGACACCTCCGTAGCCTCAAGCTCGGCACCGCGAACCCGTCCATCTTGCGGCCATGGCCGGAGGCGAGCGTCGGCGCGGTGATCGCCGTGTTGACGCACTGTCGACAGCTCGAGACGTTTCACATCGTGTTTGACGGCTCGATCCCGCCTCCGGGCGGGTTCATCCTCAGGGACGGTCAGGTGACGTTGCCGATCGAGCGGGCGCACCGGGGGTGGGGGGTGTCCAACAGACGCATCACCACGTTTTGTGTCGGGTATTCGCCGATCGGGGACGCGACCGTCCATGCCATCGCGACCTGTTTCAAGTCGATCATGCCCTGCTTGACGCACGTTGAACACAAGGACCGGGATAGGGAATGGAAGACGGTCCAGAGCATGTTGGAATCGTGATGGACCAAAAAAGAAAAAAGGGCGGGGCGGACACGAGACGGTGATCCGTTTCTTCACCGGCGGGTTTGCCATCCGGGACTTTATTGCTACGAGAGTTGGATGGCGGTGAGGGGCGGGGGGGGGGGAAGCGTGTTGGAGAACCGGTGTGTTTCTCATTGTGATGTTTGCCATCGAGCTGGGCACTGGACGTGACGACTCTGCTTACTACTCGTGAGATATAGAGCCAAAGCACTTTTTTTTGTAACTTTTTCGCATTCTCGCATCGAGGAAATGGCATAGGCATCACCCGAGTGGGAGAACAATTTCATGGGGGAAAGGGTCGGGCTGGGTGACCGCCGAGTAACAAGGGCCGGCACGTATCTGGGGTCAGTCTCGAGGGATTTGGCAGTATTTCAGAGGGATGAGTAAGTACATGTAACAAACCCCGGCCGGTGGAGAGAGAGACAAGTTGCCGTTGACCCCTGTGGGGGTGAATTTGGGTCGGCTCAAAAATGATGAAAAAAAAATAGCATCAACTTGTTTCGATCAAGTGACCTCAGGGTTATGAGCCCTGCGCGCTTCCTCTGCGCCATGATGCTGTCACTGGGCCCGAGGGAAGGAATTACATGCACACTTTCTCATTCTAACTGCCGAGCCGCTCCCTCCGCCCTCCGTTTTGCGATCCGACAACCATCAAAAGATCAAGAGATGAGAACAAAGCGCGGCCAACCTTTGCTCCGACCACCCCTGGAATTCTCTGCACTCCTCGCATCGCGCACCAGTTCTCGGGTGATGGAGGTCACGCAACCGCAGAGCGTTAAAGACGACACTCATCCGCTCCTCCCAAACAACCCATTCGTCCCGCCCAAAGGCGATGTCTGCTTCATTAACGACCTCCCTCCCGAGCTCCTCTCCCGCATCTTCGAGGTCGGTACGGCGGATGACGACAGTGAGGACGAAGACGAGGACGAGGATGAGGATGATGAGGGCAGTTCCTCCAGCTCCCATTGTGCTGATGACTCGGATTCTCAAGAGAGCGATTTCGAGATGATGGACGGCGATGATGAGGAAGAGACGGACGAGGATGACGACGACGATTCCGAGGCTACCGAATCCTCTGGGATCCCTCCCCGACCTCTGTTCCAGATCGTCGTCTCCCATGTCTGCCGCCACTGGCGCCATGTCGCGCTCTCCACGCCGTCTCTCTGGACGACCATCGAGGTCACTCCCGAAGCCCGTCCTCCGTACCAGTTCGTGTCGATGTTGTTGGAGCGGGGCAAAGGTCTCCCTATAGACGTTTATGTCGACTGTGAACCCGGCGACCACGAGTGCGGCATAATGCATGACTGTGGCGCTACCGACGCGGAGCTCGCCATCCTCTACAACCTACTCTCCCCTCACATTCACCGCTGGCGCACTATCGAAATCTCGGTTTCCGAATACGACCAAATCCGTGCCTTTCTCGATCCGTTCTCCGATCCCTCCACACCTTCAGCTCCTCAACTCACGACGCTCCAGCTGTACCACCATGGGGATACAGACGTGGTTGGCAATCTCGAGGATGACTTCCTTTATCCCATCCTTTTCGGTGGTTCTGCCCCATGTCTGACCAGCGTGGTATTGTGGGGAGTATATGTTAACTGGAGTCAACCATGGATCACTTCCGCATCCAAACTTGTCGACCTTGAACTCGCCTTTCACGCCTATGACGGCCGACCGACCTGGGCTCAACTAGCAACCATCCTGCGTGGCGCCACCTCTCTCGAAAAGCTCAGTCTTCGTCAGTCGGGTCCCTCGGGGGACCCTCCGGAGTGGATCATCGAGCCGACGCCAGCCAGCCCTGGCGATCTCAATGCTCCCATCCTACTTCCAAAAGTGACCGATTTCATCCTCGCATTCCACTCACAAGAACATGCCATCGGCCTACTCAAAAAGCTTGTTTTCCCCGCGCTCAAGCACCTGGTGCTCGACTTTGACGACGGCGACTTTACCGAGTTTGTTCACATGCTCGCCGGACCGGCGACGTCGGTGTCGCCACCCTCGGTGCGCGAACAGCCACCTAGCCTGCTGAACCGCCTGCAGAGTCTCAAGGTGTCTGGCCTGCCGTGTCGCGAAGGGTGCGTGGAGGAGCTCTATGTGCAGCTGCAAAACCTCACGTCGCTCAACCTGTCATTGTCGTACGTCCACCCGCATTTTTTCGACGTCCTTTCCGCGTCCTCCCCGTCCGGCGGACGTACCAGCATCTTTCTGCCGTCTCTGACGACGCTGTACGTCTCGGGGACGTGCGGCAAGGCTCTTCGCGAGGTCGTGGAAAGCAGGCGACGGGCGGGCGTGCCGCTGCAGATGTTGTACGTCGAGGAGTCGTGCGACTTGGATGGCGAGGACATGGAGTGGTTGAAGCAGAACATGAGGTCGTTTGAGCTGTTTGAAGGGAGCGACGACGAGGACATGGTCGACTTTGAGGACTTGCCCGAGGAGGAGGACGCCGGCGCGTGGTCTGACATGGACTAGCACCCTTTTTCTTTTTCAGTTTGGGATTGTGGGGGCGTGAACGTGGTTTGTTGTGTACAAAATAGCCTAGAGAATGTTTACATAGATTCATCCTTGACAGACGGCGTTGTGAGCATGAATGGGGACATCTTTGTAGTCTTTTTTCTTTTTCCTTTCTTTTTTTGTTACACGGATCTGGTGATAGCCCCGCGCACTACTTGTGCGTCCATTGGGGCGTGCGCTTCTGCAAAAAGGCGTCAAAGCCTTCACGGTGGTCGGCGAGACCGAACGTCGCGTGGTACAGCCTCGATTCGAAACGTAAGCCAGCCTTGAGTCCAAGATCCTCGGCTGAAGGGAACAAAAAAAAACATGCAACGGTTGAGCGATCCCGGACGACGACGAGGGTCGACGCGTTCCATATTAAAGAGCGTGGCACTCGCCTGCGTTCATGGCCTCTTTTGCCATCGCCACGACGGGGGCAGAGAAGCCGGCGATCGTGCGTGCGTACGCGATCGCGCGCGCGACCGTCTCGTCGGGGCCGTCAAACACGCGAGCGACGAGGCCGGCGGCTTCAGCTTCGTGGGCGGTGATGGTGTCGCCGGTCAGTATCATGTGCATCGCCTATCGCTCACGAACAAAAGACCATCCAGAGTGAGCGTGTGGGCACGACTGGCATGCGTACCTTGGATTTTCCGACGGCGCGGATGAGACGCTGGGTGCCGCCCGCGCCGGGG
>JBBPLU010000523.1:0-15888 GCA_038089935.1 Boletellus emodensis | reverse complement strand
AGTCTTTGGGAACGACAGCACGGACGCCCTCGACGATTTCGCGCACCATACGGATTCCATTCTCTGATTCGACCGAGTACTCATCCTGCCGAATGTTGGTCTGTAACCAGGACATGTCAGTCGCAAAACCACTCCTATAACAGTGTCCCAGACGATACCTTGGGATTAAGAAATTGTGCAAGAAGATCTGCGGGGACGTTGGTCCATGATTCAAGCCCACTACAAAGTCACTCACACCCATGCGCGCAATGCAGCTGGATTCCATCAAACCCGGCCTCGAGAGCAGTCGATGCACCCCTGATGAACCCCTGCTGTACTTGCTTGATGTCATCGACGCTCATCTCCTGGGGCTGCTGGAACAGTGCACGCAAGTATGGGTGTGGCGTATCCTGGGCATCCAGAGACGTGACCCCATCAGGTGACAGCACACGTTTGTTCGATCCAACCCGAACTGGACTCGGTGCCAAGGGAGGAACACCGAATTTACGACCACCAATGAGATTTGGAGACTGACGACCGACATGCGAGAGCTGCACGATAGCCAATGAACGTGCTGGTGACTTGCGCAAGCCCTCTCCATGGATCGTCTGTGCCAGCCTCTTGAACGGAGCCAGTGTCTCCTCATTGAGTACTTCAGGGACCACGATATCACGACCCAGGGTGAGGTGCTCAGGAGAAACCTGGAAGTTACTGGTGATGATGATCCCCCAGTCGTACTTTGCCCATTCACTGTAGAGACCGATGTGGTATTTGTTAGGGGGGCCGCCATGGATCTTGGCGAGGTGCTCGTACAAGGCGACCTAGAGGTGACTTTGTCCCAGGTGGCACCAAAGTGACGCAGAACTGGGCGAACCTTTGTCAGTCTGTTAGACACGGTGCGACCGCTGCATGGGAGAGTGAGCGGTGAGAAAACGTCGGTGCTCATGTTGGTGTGGAAACGTCGCGCGAACTGGGTGCTAGTGCTCGCCTAGTGTCTGGGGCGGTGAAAAGAGTGACGTGTCTTTACATCCCTTCAACGAGAAGAGCGCCCGCTGGCACTGGCAAGTGGGACTGCGAAAGCGGGATGCGAATCCACGACCAGTGCTGGGGTCGGTGATGGCCGACCTTCTGCCTTTTGCTTTTGCTATAAGCGATCTGTGGCCCAGCATGTCGACCGGACCACGACTCCCATCCGTGCTCAAGTCGGGGCCTGCGACCCAGGACGGTGAATAGCAGCGTCGCTCTTGTTCTCACTCGTAACTTTTCCCGCAGCAACGTCCGTCCAGAAAGATGTCGATGCGGGCCATGGCTGGGTGACATCGCCTGCAGAGTACGTCTCCCATGTGTCCCACCTTCTAGAGCGACGCTGAGCCCGCACAGAACGCCAATCTTCATTTGTGCATTTCAAGGTATCATCACTTTCCATCCTCTGCGCGCGCTCTGAAACTCCCAAGACTGCAACAGACTGTTTCCATCCCGTGAGCGCGTCATGTTCCATCGAAAGCGCGACCACGATTCCGAGGACGACCGAGACATCCTGACGTGGAACGAGTAACATGAGTCCCCCCGGTCTGGTCGTCCACTAGTAGATACCACAGAAGGACGCGGCCCCTGCTTCGTCTCAGGCTGGATTTCCAAGCCCCGAGTCCATGAAGCCATGTGCAACTGATCAATAGCAAAATGATGAACACGAAAGAAGGAACAGCTACAGATTGGAGACTGCGTTAGCGCCATGAGTTGTTTCTTTGTCAAGTCAGACACATTAACAGATCGAGACGCTGCAGAATCATACTGGCAGGCTATGTGAGGATTTACTATATGGACACACATGCGTACTGCATTAGCCCAAGAAAGATCACTCATTGGGGAAGCATGAATTCTTCGGGAATAGAATAGTGAGTATACCGATTGTTGAGGATCGAAGACATCCTGGAGAGGAAAGGGCAAGGGGCGAAATCGTATCCGAAATCATGGCGGCGAAAGGGTGGCAGGGGAAATGGCCAGTGGAAGTGTACACGCGAGCATTCAAGGGGAGACTCAAAGCTGGCGACGACAGAGAAGGTAGGACAAGAAGATGCAAGAGCAAGCGGCAGCCCGTTGGCATTAAGAATGGAGCGAGTACCGTCTTTCGTGATGGGGATGCGGGTCAATTTGAGCGTGGTTAGGAGGGGAACATTTTTGCGAATCTTGGATCGAAAGTCAATTCGACGACATCATTCACCAGCTTCATGTCTGGTAGTTGGTAAATAACGCGGAAGGACACGAGGATTGTAGGGCTCACCAAGTTCCTGGTCCGAGTCCAGGTTGAGACTCATCAGAAACTTGACCGTCGAATCGTCGACTACATGCCCGATGATCTCGACAAACGTCCCCGCCAACTCTTCGTTCTGAGTGGTTTCAGGACCACAATCTGGTTGTCTAGAGAGAGACAAACCACACGCACCTCTTTGATCTGTATATCGACCTGTCCTCCATCGCATGCTTCGACGAGCGCACCAGCCGAGTGTCGCTTAGAGTGAGGTCGACAGAGCTCTAAGGCAGTCAAATTACGGGGAACTCACGTTAAGCACCTTGCACGGTAGACGCACTGTCCGACCGACAAACTTTGGAAGACGCGAGGAGTTGACTCTGGGGGACTGAAGATCTTGCATCGTGGATGTGGTGGTGATAAACACACGCGACGTGTCTGTTTGTTCGGACTCCTTTCGAATCAGGCGACCGTCAATCGTTGGTACGGCGTCGCTTCGCCCACCAGGCTGCGAACGATGCGTAGGAGAGACTGTCTACAGTGATAACAAGGTGGTCGTGAAAACCTCTCGGACAACAACTCTTTGCTCCGCGGTATCGCAGCATTTGCCAACAACAAGTCACACTCACTATCTACCCACGTTTATAGACCGATATCGCCCGCAGATGATGTCTTTCATGCTGCTGACAAGTGATCTAACGCATCTCACGGGCAGCTTTTTGGACCCTACGGTTCTCCTTGACGGATAAACTCAATCAAATGGATACATCAGACCGCCATAAAGGTCAAGTTGTCGCGCAGTTCTCCTGTTTTCATCCAGAACCACAAGTGACTACCTCCACAGTGTCCCTCACGACGCGTTTTGCAGGATTTAAGTGGGATCTAAATGTCGGTCTAAATGCTGACCAGGACGTTTAATCGACTCTTAAACCCCAATAAATGAAGATTTAATCCCGACTTAAATTCTGCAAGACGCGCGGTGCCTGGTATGTGTCATGCTTGCTTACCGTTGCAGTTTTGATGATCTCCGTCAGCTGTGTTACGGTGGATCGCCGTACCTGGTCACCGATAAGAATCCTTAGCATGATGGAACAATTGTGGATCACGCTCTTTGTTAAAATATCATATGAGGGGCGGCTGCTTCCCTTGATCATACAACGCAATTGTTCGAGCAGGGTTCGGGTTCATAGCGAGGGCGCACATCAATGAAACAAAGTGAAGGCAGTCGTGCAGTCTTCACGGGTCAACCAGGGGACAGTCCGAAAAAACAATGCCCCTACAGGTTTTGGAATATCACAAAGTCGCGCAGGGGTTGATTGGTCGGTATAGGCCGACCAATCAAGACCCAGAGACCCATCGAGGGACCTATGAATTCGCTCGGCCGTGACCGAAGCACGGACCTTTTGGCGTCAGGTGACGAGGCACGGGGTGGCTGACAAGTCAGACGGTAGGGGGTTGCTAATCTACGAGGGTCCGCAGGTTTCCGCCTTTATCCTGTGAATGACCAATCTGCCCGTTCGTCCCCAACTCACCCCTTTCGAAGCCCTGCGCTGTTGAGAATGTCCGTGCGAGTTGCTACTGTCTTTGGTGCTACTGGCACTCAAGGTGCTCCCGTCGTTTTCTCCCCCGCATATCAGAATTTAACCATTTTCTACAGGTTCTTCGGTCGTCAAAGCATTGCTAGCCGATGGGACGTTTACCCCTAGGGCAATTACACGCAACCCCGAGTCAGAGAAGGCGTTGAGAGTCAAGCAGCTTGGCGTTGAAGTCGTACGAGGCGATCTTTGGGATGTATCATCCCTCAAGGACGCTATGAATGGTACCGAAGTAGTCTTTGGGGTGAGTTTTGTTTCTTCTGTTTATACTCCCTGAGCCAAGGTTCCCTCTATCCAGGTTACGGACTATTTTGACTCCAAAAGTTCTACTCAAGGTGAAGCCAGCGACCTGCTTTTGGGAAGGAATTTGGTAGATGCCGCAGTCGAAGCCGGCGTCAAGTTCGTTGTCTGGAGGTAGCTCATCATGTGGTCTTAACCTCGTTCTGTGCGATAATGGTTGTCTTAGCTCCCTCCCACACATTGACAGAGCGTCCAACGGAAAATATCCAGACGTGCACCACTTTGACAGTGTGTTTATTCCGGTGTCAAGTCTGCTACATCTGATGACATCTTGGTCATCAACTAGACAAGGCAAAAGTCGAAGATTACCTCCAGGACAGTAAGCTTCCGCATGCAATTCTTCACCTGGGTGCGTCGATATCTGAGTAATCAGTTTAATGTCTGAAAAGTCGTGTAGGTTGGTTCTGTGAGAACTTATGGAAGTGCGCGGGCGGACAAAATCTTTAAAGCAACCTGTGGCTGATTTATTCACAAAGGTTTAACTGTCTGACCGCTACACCGGACGCCTCCTATGAACTTACCATACCAAAGTTCGATCCCAAATCTCCCCAATGGTTCGTTTGGATCGAACGCGACCTTGGTCAGTGCGTAGTCGCCCTCTTTAAACACTACAAGGATGAGTCGGCACACATACTCGGCGAAACATTTTACGTAGTTGGCGACAGGATGACCTATCCCGAGTTTGCGAATGTGATCGAAAAAGGTGCCGTACTACTTTGCGTCACGGTTGATGCTGGTGCTCATCCTCAGTGGTGTAGCCCTTGGGAGGCGCGTTCGCTTTCTGACAGGTCCAGCCACCGGAATGGAGGTGAGCACCGTCACTTCTGAGTTGTCCTCGATGGTCGTTCATGTTTACGAATCTATGTAGGAAATCGACCAAATGGTACGCATTGATGCTAATAGTTGATTCCATCTCACATTGGGTCAGTACGAGTTCCAGTCCGAGTTCGGCTTTTATCCACACGCTGTCATCTCGGATCCTCGCCTGGAGCGTTTCGGGGTGAGGTTCCATCCGAACAAAATGTTTGCAGACGAGGAGTTGAAGAACAGATATGCTTGATTTTTTTTTTCTTTCGGTGAATTCGGTGAATGATTTGGCCGTTTGCTGGCTACTTGATGTACGTATGCAAAGTCTGAGCGATTGTTGATTTCATACTAGCCTCACTTCCACGATCGACCTAAGATGGCGATGTCGATTCTGGGTCTAATCTCGACGGTGGTCATATCCGCTTGTGGCTTCGTCGACTCGGACACGACCATGCGATCCCGGTAGATCCCCACTTTGGTTCGCCCATGCGTACAGGTGGTTGCTGGCCCTTTGTGGGTCGGTTTGAAGCCTCTAGTGAAAGCCCGCGCACAAATCGCCGGTGATACTGACCCGTCATCACCCCGATATCCAAAGTAGTCGTCTCAGTCGGACCCACTCCAATTTGTGACGTTTTTTTTTGTGGCACCATCCAGCCTTTTGGACGTTTTTCAAACCACTAGTACGTCGCGCCCCGATGCGCTCGTATTTTCTATCGATCTCCTATCCACATGGTCGTTCCCTCCCAGGTCCACAACCTCTATTGGTCGTAGTTTCCTATACCCCTGCCACCTTCAGCTGACGGAATCCCCTAAGCACTCATGCTGACAAAATTTTCTGGGCTGCTCTGACTTCGCCCACCCACCCACTCGGCGTGATCCGGTCGTTGGGCTACCTGCAACGAGCTAGTGGTCCAGATGACACGTGGACGGAACACCAATTATACTGTAGTTGGTACAAGACAAATATATACTACAAATCTAGCTTTTGTTACCCTTCAAATACAGTTGCGTAGCGAAAAATAACCAACATCCGAATGAGCGCCTGTCGCTGGGCATCATTCTCGACCGTTTCGTTCCGGTTCGTATGCACAGCATCCCACAGCATTAAGAAATCTGTTGCGCTCCTCCTCCCTTCGGCATCGTACGCTGTTACCAGCGCCCATACATTTCCCATCAGCACATCGCTGACTGGTGCCATTCGGACCAACGATCTGAAATCCGACCGATGACCCCAGCAGGCTAGAAGGGTCTGCTAAGCATCCCTTTCCCGGATCGCGGCGCAGGGGAGGTAGCAGGGAAGGGAGAGTCGATGGATCAGACGCATATTGATAGATACGCGTACGTTGTGCGAAGGAAAGAGAAGGTGCCAATAGTCCTAGAATATACAACTTGAGCTCGTTTGGCAGAGCGTAGAAAGGAAATAATGATGTGGCAGTCCGTAAAGGTGGGGACGCTGGACGAGATAGGGGCGTGGTTGTGAGTGAAGATTTGGGATGCATGAGTAATGGTCTAGAATGTCGCAAAAGGATGAGGGCCTCCTTCTCTGTCTGTCGCTTCCAGTAGCTATTCCGCATTAGGACCCGATGGAGCGCGCGCACTGCATCCTTCATGGCTTCCTCCGTTTCTGGCGTGTACAACGGGTGAGCTCTGAAGGAGTGTTATAAATAAGAAGCGCACCAGTGTCTGGCAAACCGAGTGATGGGACGAGCTGATTGGCATACACTTCCACTTTGGTGATCCCCCAGTTTCCTCTCTCAATAGCTCGAACAATCTCCCAAACCCCATTCACTCCGAGGCTGTTTCCACTGCTCCTGAGTACCTGAAGGTAACACGCACCATCACTGTTCCTTTGGGGGTTACCGGATATCCAAGCGCCAATCACTGGCGCACTTCGAGCCGTCAACCCGACGGCGTTGATATGTAACTCATCGAGGTGACGCGAACGGAGAAAGGGAAGGAAGTGTTCTATAAATGAGTCACCTAATTGGTTGTTGCTTGTGAGCGAGAGAAACTGGAGTCGGGAATCATTAATAGCGCTTGCAAGAGAGGAAAAGGCTGCAGGGTCAGGAAGGAAGGCGTTCTGAGACAAGACGAATGAGAAATACGAAAGCAGCAAGGCACGATTTGGACACAAACACTGCCCAGCCATAACACTTTCAACACTTCGTTCCCTCGAATGTAGTCTGAAACTGCCTGCAACCCCCCACAACCAAGATCTATACAATTCAAACTGATCTCGGACAACGCAATTCGATGCCTAGACCCGGGCGCCGAACAGAGGTAGTTGAATAGATGAGATACACCATCGTCCCCCAGCGGGTTGTAATTTAGCGTTAACCTGGTGACCGCAGAGCGTTGTGAATTTAGTTGCGAAATGATCTTTTGTGCACCTAAGACACCGATGACACAGAAATGAATGAATGAGAGCAGCTCCAACAGATTTCCGGAGACCGACCTGCGGTTCCATGAAGTCCTTCTCCCGTGCGACTCAGGTGGGACCGACTGGATAGTGGGACGGCCTGTATTTTGGCAGCGGGAAGACCAGGGATGGCTGTCGACGTGGCATGGGACTCCATATCGGCCTGTTTCCTAGCAACATGGTTTGAGCCACGGAACATTCGGTGCTCTCAGAGGCAAGGAAAACTGACACTCAGACTGACACGTCACGAGGACACGGTTCATAAAGTAGCAGACAAATACCATCCAGACACGCACGAATTAAATGTTGTTGAGCAGACCTTGAGGTGAAAGCGGCCGTCACGCCAGATTACTGCGGTGGGAGAAGAGTGGGATCAACTGGCTTCCGTCCTGAAGTGTGGTCCGGGGAAGCGTCAGGTCCAAGTAGAGATATCAGAAAGAATGCTGGTCACGTCGCTGAGGATGCTGGTAAGTATCTAATGGGCATGGTTGTTACATAAGACTGCATACGACAACTTGTGCTACATCATTCGGTTTGTAGCTCACCCCTTCTGGAACAAATCAACCCATCTGCGTGGTCGATCCGGCTCAGAGATGCCCAGTAAACGAGTGCTGAAATATGCTTCCCCACTCCGCTCTGCTCCATGTCCTGCTGGGTCGGGATCCGACTGAAACCACCACAAGTCGGATCCGTCCCGAGTGGTCCAAATGCACCATGCAACCGAGAGGGCAACGAAAAGCATAAAAGCGCCGACACATGCCCGTGAAGTCGTGTTGCCTGGATAGCACCACTGGACCGCAAAGGCTGCAAAGAAAAGAAACATACTAGGACAGCGCGGTCAAGGAAATCGCTCATCTGCGACATACAGATACTCACCCCCACATTAGGAAAGCGTGCGGTAGGCTGTAAACGATGGCAAGCGTCTCAAGACCATGCTTTTCATGTCGTAAGCTATGCAAGAATTTGACCTGTCCAAATGAGAAGTCGGACAATGCCAGTGTTAGGACAGTGATATACCAACAGCCTGAAACGGTGTGCTCCTCTCCTCGGTGCGGCTATCTCCCATGAAAACCAGGCCGAGAATGATGCTTGCCACGCTTGCTACCAGTGATATGTAGCTGAGGTATTCCTGAGGTGAAGTCCCTGTGCCCGATTCTTTAGGGAGAAAACTGACGTTAGCGTTCAAAAGCACAGTCGCCTGACGGTTTGCCAGTTATCTTGCATGAGACTCGAGAGTAGAGTATAGTTTGCTCACCAGTACACTGGTTTCTTGGAGTTGTGAGTTCAACTTAGTGACAAATATATTCCACTTTTCTTTGCTTGCGATTTCGTCGACATAGATTCTGTGTAGCAACCGCACGTTGGTCACTGGCGTCATGAATAACAGCGGGGCAAGTATTTTCATTTTCAGCGAAGGATGGTATCTCCACCCATGAACTGTTTGGTCAAAGTTAAGACGGGCACAATCCTCCCCATAATAGTTTAGGAAGTGGGTGTGATCTGCAGCTGTGAATACAAGCCATTTCAAAAGATAAACAGTGCGTACAAAAGATGTACATAATTCGACCTGCAACACGCCAGTGAGCTTCCGGTCAACCAACGAACGGTTTCTATTTCACCTATGACAATTGCGCAGTGCCCATGTTTGCCCGTCTTCTTGGCTGAAACAAAGAATAAAAGTAAGTAGGGTACGCTACTGAACACGTGACCTACGGTCAATTCGGTCAACGAGAGCCAAATGATTTTTCAGTTCCTCAGGACTTAAAGGGCATGAGGACGTATTCGACGTCAAGTGATCTGTAGTTTGATTGTTAAATGCACACACATCTGCGAAGACAGAATACTGACCGCACGTAGCATGCAAAATCATGTCTACTACCTCATTTTTCAGCTCCTGAGTCACTTCACAGAAGTTCGGATAAAGATCCCAGTGGTTCCTGAAGTCACCTCAGTCATTGATGTACAACATATGACTATCTAGGTCGTCAGGTTCCATTGTAAATGTCTGGTAACAAATAACTCACGTACGCGGCGCACCAGTACTG
The DNA here is from genome assembly GCA_038089935.1 of Boletellus emodensis. Lineage (NCBI taxonomy): Eukaryota > Fungi > Basidiomycota > Agaricomycetes > Boletales > Boletaceae > Boletellus > Boletellus emodensis. The sequence continues at coordinate 6,495 of JBBPLU010000523.1, read as the reverse complement.
TGCCTGGATGGCCAATCCTGATGGGTTCAAGTCACTAGGGCACCCACTGAGGTCAATAGCCCGAAGCTTACCTTTATGGGGAAGCGAGAGGAGACCTTTACATTCCTTGAAGATCTCCTCCCCTTCCCACTCATCCAGCCAAAAGAGACACCTGGTTTGCGGATTCACGAAATAATAACAGCACACCACACCTAGGTCGTCGCGCTTTGGTTCTAAAACCAGCTGCACTTGGTCTACCTTCAGAGAATCGGCAAGGTTTCGTTTCTTGATCTCAGCTTTAAGCTCTGACGACAAAAAATTCCTGAAGTATTCAATGTCTTCACAAATATCTTCATCGCACATATTCACTTCCGTAAAGGTTCTCTATAGGTCCACGGTTGAGTACAATAATAACAATATCATATCGATCGGATTTACTAACCGACTCGCCATGGACGAAGTAACGAGCACCTTCTGGGTGACGACATGCTTCCCACCCCTCTGGCGCCTCTCTGAAAGCAAAAGTTGAATGTAAGATAATTTCCAGTGTAGTTATGAAACGAACGGTGTCTCAGGGTACTGGTATGCCATTGCTTCAATCTTGTGACCCTGTTCAGATGAAGATCTGTAGTTCTCCATGAGCTTTGGGCTCCGACAAGTATTCCATACATCCTACCTAATACTACGATGGTTGTCATATCGGAGCACACCACTGACTGACATGGGAACAAAACGAGCTCCAGCGACGGTCGGCTTGCCAAGTCGATACGGATCCACAGTGTCCGGAAGCATGATGATGGCCCCAGGGGGGGTAGGGCCACCTAGTTCAGTCCTTTCCAACGAGCTAGGAGATGGGGGGCCGTCAGAGAGTGCATCTTGGTCGATAGCTGGAGTTCGGACACGAGCAGGTGTGCCGCGATGTTCTCGATACGAAGCTCGCCCGATTGAGTTTCCAGAGACATAGGACTTCTCAGAGATAGAACGCTGGGAAGCAGACTTGATTGAATATGGGGTGGAACGAAGAGGATCCAAGTTGTTTGCATGGAATGGGGCGTGGGCTGGATGCAAGGGTAGTTAATACTAGGATTTCTAGGGACATACCCGCGGACTCGGAGGTTGAGTAGAGGGGAAGACATACGAGAACTTGTCTGGAAGACAGACTCGCCTAGTGCCTGAGGTGTGTCGTGATTGGCCAGACCGGGTTCCTCACGCAATGAGGTCTGGCTCCCAGGCATCCACGGGAGATGGCCCTGCGAATAGCGCCTCGCCGGAGGAGGAGAGTATGGGACGAGATGCCCAGAAGGGCTTCTTGCGCTAGTGTAGGGTGAATCCACAGGCCCGCCGCTGCCCGCTTTGAGGGCTGAGGCCGGCTGTGTAATTTCAGGAGGATAGATTCGAGATCTATTGGCATCAGAGAGTCCGAGCGGAGGCGGGTTCATGGGGGACGAACTACGACGTTGGCGTGCGTGAGGGAGCTATTCGAAGGCCTCGTGGGGGCCATTCCTGTGTACGTAGGGACAGTTACAGCAAGGCAAGGAATCAACATACGCAAAGCATGTAACCGTGTTATTTGCCAACAAGCCTTCTTTAAATTACGTAATTATGCTAGACGCCGGACGATGGGCTGATCTTGTTGTCAATGCCCAACATACTGCAAAACGCAACGGTCTGAGGATTGGTATACCATGGTGCTGTGACAATGTCAAAACGTGGGGTGCATTGGTTTATGCTACTCATAAACTCACGTTGCTGAAACTTTGCATCGCCTTCCTCCCCAGGTCCTGGGGCGGTCCGAACAAAGGCTTGACAGTCGTGCACGGAAAGTGGCAATTTAGCATCGTCACTTGTAGGCTTACTGACAATATTCTCTTCAACCCAATGTAACTCTGCGGAAACTCGGGCCCGTGCCGCTGGCTCATCTGGGTATGTCACTTGCTGGCGCGTTGTAGCGAAATACTGGTGAAAAGCTCGCGTAATTGCCAGCCACTCGGGGTCATACGTTAGGACCGGGCTCGTTTGTCCTGCAGTTACAGCTGTGGGATTGAGGCCCTGTATCTCGATGATCTACCTGATGCATCAGTCACCCGGAGCTGAACAACTATAAAAGTACCTCTAGAAAGTCTCTGCGGGGGAGACACTTATCTAGGGCTATAAACTTGGTCTCGGATGATGGGGTGACAGATCTGGGTGCCGGCCCGTCATGTTCTTCATCAACTAGCGTTGTCTCATCAGGGCCCTGACATGTTGCAGATTGTACCTTGCCCATTGGGACTTCGTTTGCATTGGTGCTGCCCTCATCCATGTCTTCGTCGGAGATGACAATCTCCTCAGGGTTCACAGTGGCTACAGGTGGATTGCTTCGTCGTTCACCATTCCCGTGCCTCACGACTGCCTCGAAACGAACGTGCAAATGAGCAGAGAACCACCAATCAGGGCGGAGGCTCTGCATCAATCCCATAAGAGGTGGTGAGCCAAGGTTCCCTGAATTGATGTCCTGCCTAAAAAAAGGCTTTTTACGCAACAGCCCTTGAGTATCCCCGTACTGCTCAATTGATCGAGGCCAATCGTGTGATAGAAAGATGTCCGGTTTGGAAAGCTTTTACGCATACTTCAGTGAGTGCTCGTGGCGAAGGGAGAGGTATTCACAAGAGAAAGGCGTCGAATGTTGTACTCCCTAACATGGTATATGCTACGGACCGAACCATGGTCGTATGGCATACGCTCGTAGTGGCCTGTCTGGAGTGAACATCGATACATGAGGCAACTAGTTCACAAACCAAGATGAAAGTCATGATTCTTGAAAATCCCTGAAACGCCCGCGATTCGGACCCCATTCACTTGGATACACCCTGCATAACCAAGAAAGTATATGTTGGGTGCAAGCCAACCGCCGTAATACCTTTTGACTTCACAGGTCAGACTGCTTGAATTTACTCAACTAGCTTACAATTCCCAAAAATAATTGGACGCTTCGTGGTTTCCACCAATCACGACTGTCAATACTGGCGCAACCGATTCGCCGGTATAGTACCTGGAAAATGTTGGTGGATCACCCACTGGCATCTACGGACAATAGGGCTGGATCCCACCTGTAGAAGTCCCCAAGCTGCCGATACTTTTGTGGTACAGCCATACATTGCAGATCGCGATGATTCCGGACGGCTTGGAAGTCACCACATATGAGGAGCAGCTCGACCTTGTAGTTATTCCTGTCCTCCAACGACTTGATCTGTCGGTAAATGGCGTCGAGTGCCCCATGGCAACAGCCTTCGATAGCGACCTGCGAGTGAATTGTTGAGTATGTGGAAACGCGCCGAGGGCATACCGACCTTCATGACACTGAGTAGTGCTCTCGTATAGTACCAAGCCAAAACGTGGTCATAGCCTGCGCCAACTCGGACTTTGACTCACACGCGGTAACTCGACACCGCAGGCTTAAAGACATGCCCGGGTCTGCCACATTAAACCACACCTGACAACCCGCCGTGTTCAATATGCAGATCAGGTTGTTGAAGCCTCCAAAGTGGCGGCATAAATACTATCAGGACCCAGCTACGATATGCTCCCAAGTCAACTATAAGCTGCAGAACATCAGTCCTCGTCTTGCATCGGTCTTCGGTACGTCTGTTCCTGCAGATAGTCTCCTCTTGTTGAATCTGCCTCCACATAGCTGTCAATGCGATCATCGGTGCGATCCGAAAGCGCCAAGCTGTTCATCGATTATACCTCGGGGCCAGCTGTCTGGGCGACGCTGGTTGCACCCGGTTGTTCGAGTTCTTGTCCTCCCCATCTGGTCTTCATTGCAGAGAAGGTCTCACCGAACTCTATCTCACGAAAAACGAAATCGGTGCTCAAGGTCTGCTTGCTGTGGCGGCTTTTCTGAGAGGTAACAAGGTACTGAGAGAGCTGTGTCTTTCTGGTGTAAGTGTCAACCAGCCTGTGTGCTTTCTGGCTCATCCGCGCACGTATGGACGTTAGAATCCTCTCACTACTGACCCTCACATCGTCGCCGAGTTTGCAAGTGCGCTGAATTCGTCCCGTTTGTGCACACTACAGATACTTCATAGCAGCTCCTTGGGCGACACATTTGCTCTGGTCTTCCTAGCTCGGCTCACTACACCCTATCTTCGAGAGCTGGATCTCTCTGCCACCAATATGACTCACGCCATCGTGCCAACCCTCACAGATTACGTGAAATCAAGTCACTGTCGTCTAGACCGTTTGCAGTGCAACGCAAACAGTTTGACCTTGAGCGGCGCACGGAAGGTTATTGGTGCAATCAGAGAGAACTACTCTTTACGAAACGTCAGGCTGGACGACTTACACATGGACGACCATGTTGCTACCACTGCCATCGAGGATTGGGCCACGGGGTGGCAAGCGTGCAATCGAGCCCTGTCCGCGCTCCTTCAGCGCAACTCAGTACTTTCAGCGCGGGTCAAGGATGAATCGCTTGCGCTCCTTCGTTATTCACGTGCCCTCTTCTTACGATCAGGAGCAGGCGGTGTTAAGAACGGTGCTCACACACTGGCCCCCTTATCCCGTCGCAGCAGGAACTCGCAATCATTCGACACACCTTCACCCTTTTTCGACTTACCAGCCGAACTACAACAAGAGATTATATCATATCTTGCTCCCTCTCTTTCACATCAACAACGTATGCGGATCATCTACTTTGCAGCTGATGTTACTACATTATCCCATTCCCACTGTCAACTCAACGGAACTCGTGGGCAGACGAAACCACTGGAAGCTCGTGTTAAAACCAGTTTCGGTAGACGACCATCTACCGAGCAGGGACAAGCATTCGAAGGGTCCTGGAGACCCCCTGTTTGGTGGGAATGCCATTGCCCAATCGATCTTCAGTCGTTTTGCCGATGCCTGCGTAGGTGGAAAAGGGAGATGAGAGACATGTGGCTGACACAGGTTGCGTGCAATACTTATGAGCATGTCCTGTGATATGTTGCACTATCGCGATTACAACGGACGCTGTTTTCTCAGTAACATATGCATCCCTGGATTCCTTTCTATCGACGATACTTGGTGTAGTGTCGACATCACGCAGTTTATCGAATTGTCTCTTTAACATGTTCTCGTAACTTCTATAGATGCGGACTTACTGAATAGCCTGATTTCAATACTTTCGTAATGGAATCCTTCGTGAGAGCTGGTCTAGGTTTACGTGTAAATGCTGTGGGCGGATGCTATGGTACAGCTGGAGAGCGATTGTTTAGTTTTCTGGAGCCTTTAGAAGGGACTGGACCACAACTCACTTTTTTGCCTATCTTTCCAGAGGTCCCACTATCTGGCACCCTTTACACCTTATCTACTCCTGTGGTATGTCAACATCAAATTTGTAGCACTGATCAGCCCCATGGCATTCAGAAGAGAGCTCTCTTGATTGCTGTTCAGAATAATGTTTCTTTGAACTCACCCATGTACAACATGATGCCAAGGAATTACAGCACTTTATGATTGTCAGGTATATATTCAACCATTTATTCATTTCTCACTTAATATTGGCCTCAGTACAACAGAGGTCTCTGGGTATACATAAGTGAAAGAATGATGGTTAAGCATATCAAACCAGTGTTGCTCCATAGTCATTGTCTCATTTGTAACAATACCCCCAGGGTTGGTCTGAGGCACCAACTCAGAATCAGGTGTCAGTGGGGGAGACATTGTCCTCATCCAGAAGGGATTTCTCCAAACTCCTAGGGCAGTTAGGTCTGCCATGTCCTCATTGGTAGCAAGTACTGCAGATACGTTCTGGACAAGCATATTTATTACAAACAAGATGCTCACCCTAGAGCAGCAATGGTTCAACAACCTTTATGACCATCCTTTTGCTTGTTCAGTCTATGCTGATGACTTATTATATGTACTTGAGGGATGTTCCTTTGATGGGATCGATAACCTCCCTTACCCGGTCTTCCGTTCCTCCCTAACTGGGTAAGTGTCACCTTGTTTCCGATTCACTTCCTATCACACCAGACATTACTCTCCCCTTGACCCATCTCTTGCTGTGGTCACGTTTTCCCACCAACCATAACCAGATACCTCCCCGTTATAGGCAATGGTATCATTGCCCATATTTAGATGATGCCATATTTAGGCATAGGGGGTATAGCTCTGTCTGAGTATTTATAACGACCTTCTGTACGATGTATTCCCCAGCTAGTTCTACACAATCTACGTGTTAGTTCTGGTCCCTCTGTGAGTCCTTCACTGGATAGTGAGATTCTTGACTTCGACATCAATGGTTACTTCAAGAATACGCTCAGGACTTCGCATATACGTAACAATATTGTGCATGTCTGAGAGTGGGAGGGTGGCAATAAGAGCATTGGTAATGGATGCATGATGCTCAATAGTGACAGTTGGACCTGCATTGGTAGTAAAGGATGATCCCTCCAGTTCATGAAGAGTTATTGGGGGAAGGTGAGGTAGTTCTCCTCGAAAGCCGAGTATCTGATAAAGCATGTCTACCCAGTTGTGCAAGAGATCCAGTTCCTT
>JBBPLU010000522.1:0-15899 GCA_038089935.1 Boletellus emodensis | reverse complement strand
GTTTTCCCACCACCCATAACCAGACACCTCCCGCATATAGGCAAAGGTACCTTTGCCCATACTTAGATGGTTCCCCTTTTAGCCCGTGGGTATAGCTCTGTCTGGGTATTTATAACGACCTACTGTATGATGTATTCCTCAGCTAGTTCTACGCAATCTACGCGCTAGTTCTGGTCCCTCCGCGAGTCCTCGAAAAGGATAGCGAGACTTCCGACTTCGACATCGACAGTTACTTCAAGCATACGCTCCGGAATTTCGCGTATACGTAACAGGTTGCAGTAATGGGGAACGGGGAAATTCAGGTGTGTCTACAGGGATAGCTTCGTCAGAGTCATCCTCAATGGGGGATTGGTATGACATGGTGGAAGTGGAGGAGTCCTACTGTGAAAGACAGGGACTAGAAAAGAGCTAGTTCTTTTGTTACATATATGTGAAGTCCTGAGCATATTCTTGTAGTAACCGTTGAAGAGTCGAAGTTGAAAGTCTCGCTATCTGGTGAAGGACTCGCAGAGGAACCAGAACTAACATGTAGATTGCGTAGAACTAGCTGGGGAATACATCATATAAAAGGTCATTATAAATATCCAGATAGAGCTGTACCCCCTATGCCTAAATACAGTATCATCTAAATATGTGCAATAGTACCATTGCCTATAACGGGGAGGTATCTGGTTATGGTGTGTGGAAAAACATAACTGCAGCAAGAGATAGGTCAAGAGGAGAGTAACATCCAGTGTGATAGGAAGAGAATCAGGAACAAAACAACACTTATCCGGTTATGGATGAATGGAAGACCAGGTAAGGGAGGTTATCGATTCCATCAAAGGGACGTCCCTCAAGTACATATAATAAGTTGTCAGCATAGGGGAAGTAAGAGAAAGAATGATCAGAAAGCGTGTTGAACCATTGTTGCTCCAGCGTGGATGCCTCATTTGTAACAGTAGCTAATCAAATTTAACTGGATTATACAACTTATATGACATTATAAGCAGTTGGTGTTACAAACGAAGCATTGGTCTCTGAGCAGCAGTGGTTTGAGTCTTTCTATGATCATCCCTTTTCTTGTTCCGTCTATGCTGACGACTTATTATATGTACTTGAGGGACGTCCCTTTGACGGGATCGATAACCTCCCTTACCCGGTCTTCCGTTCCTCTATAACCGGGTAGGCGCCACCTTGTCTCAGATTCACTTCCTATCACCTCGGACGTTACACTCCCCTTGACCCATCTCTCGCTGCGGTCACGTTTTCCCACCACCCATAACCAGACATCTTCCGCATATAGGCAAAGGTACCTTCATCCCTATTTAGACTGTCCCCCTTTTAGCCCGTGGGTATAGCTCTGTCTGGGTATTTATAACGACCTACTGTACAATGTATTCCTCAGCTAGTTCTACGCAACCTACGCGTTAGTTCTGGTCCCTCCGCGAGTCCTCAAGAGGATAGCGAGACTTCCGATTCCAACGTCGACAAGTTACTTCGAAAATACGCTCCGGAACTTCGCGTATACGTAACAGATAGGCTTTTGCCACTTTTGACATGAACGAGTCATCTAGTTCGATGACATGGTTGTAAGGGTGAGAGGGTGGTAACTCTCCTTCCGTGGGTTCTTCAAATACATCTATGTAATCTCGATACTGAGGCGGTAGTTTGACTTTGTCTTTTGCCATCTTTTGTGCTAATTCCATGGAGATGGTGGTATATGCTATCATTTCTTGTTGTTCTAGATAGCAGATCAGATATTGTTGATCGACGGGATCTCCCTTATCAGCTTTAGATTCTGGGATGGAGATCCTTCCTTCTGCCTAGTCTATTTTGGAGTTGACTGCTCGTAGCCAAGTCATTCCTAGAATCATTTTCTCATTTCCGCAATCTATCACCATGAACCTGGTTTTCTCCTTTCGCTTCCTGGTTAGAAGGGAAAGAGTCATAGTTGATTGTATGGTTCCATTTTTGTTTGGGGTTCCATCCACATTATGTGTCAAGATGGGATGTCGCAATCATTGGGTCTTCAACCCATGTTGTAGTACCAGGAATTTGCTAATGAAGCATCCTGTTGCTCCACTGTCGATAAGTGCTGTAGCCACAATGGTTTTCTCGTTGTCCTCAAGGTGAATGGGGATTTTGATTGCTCTAGAGTTGGGTCCAAATACAAATACAGGAGCGACGATTACTGGGGAGGGAAAAGGAGCCATTGACCTTGTTTTCCCTTTCAAAAACCCTCTGAAGTGGTTAACTTCTGCACTTCCTCTTCATTGGCCGAGGTGCATACTTTGAGAATGCGGAGGAGTTCCTCTCTGGGAAGTTCTGACCCGTCGAGGAACTTGGAAAGGTCATCTTCAATGACTTCTACCGCTTTGATTGCCTGAGGCTTAGGACGAGGTCTAGAATTGGGAGATTTCCTTCCTTCTTCAGTACGAGGGTGATTGGAAGATTGACAGCCAACCTGGTGGCATATAAAGCATTGATTGTTCCTCATGTGAGTTGCTCGTTCTACCAGGGTAAGTCGGATGGCATTGACATCCATCACATTAGGATCTCTGGTGGAGCGGGAAGATCCTCCTCCTGGAAGGGGAATATAATTCCTCCTTTCTCTCAGCTTCCATAGCCTCAGAATGTTCTCGTTAAATATCTGCGCTTTCTTGATCCAATCTTTCCATTTCGTCGGCTGAGGATTGATTGTTGTCATCATATTGGCCAGCTTATAGTCCACTCCTCGTCGGAGGACATCTATGAGGACATTGTCATGTCCAACATCCATTTCAGCTCAGCCCACGGCCAGCTTGAAGCTCATGATGAAAGCATCAAAGTCGCCTCTCTTCTCCCTTGGAGTCAGGCCACTTTCTTTATTGTCACAGTACTGTGATTGTTGCATGTCGTAGAGATTGTTCCTAGATCTCTCCTTTTCTCCAGTTGGCACAAACGAGCTGGAAAAGTCTTTGATGAACTGGTCCCACATTACCCCAGTTCCGGCTTGCAATCTTTGCAGCTTCTTATAGTATGATTTGGCAAATACTGCCCCTCTGCCTTTACTCATCTTGCTAAGGCAGGTCAAAATCATCGCCTTGTCGTTGTTCCTATACATCCCTTCATTGATGATGAAGTACACCAACATGGCTAACATCCATCGCTGAGCATCAGCGGTATCTCTTGAAAAGTCAGCAGGTAAGGCCGCTTTCAGCTCAGTGGTTCTGTCATTGTTTCCTGACATCTCAATGTCTTCTTCTTCTTCTTCTTCGATGGAAAGTACTCTGATCTGCAGGATAGGAGAAGGTTCGAAGGGAAGAGTGGGTCCTAAGGTTTCCTCAGTGGGCTGTGTGTGAGGTGGGGGAGAGGTGTGTGAAGCGAGTATGAATTCCTCTGTTTCCATGGTTAGGACCAGGGGAGTGGGAGTCCCTGAGGTTCTTCTCTTCCTTCAGGAGGTAAGAAGGGGATTCGGGGGAGGTTGAGGTCTCCGAGAGCTAGAGGCTATCCTGGTGGGAGGTACAAGTGATGCTGTCTGATAGGGATTTATAAAATCTGGTACCGATGGTTGGAGTGATGGGGAACAGGGGAGTTCAGGTACGTCTACTGGGATAGCGTCGTCAGAGTTGTCCTCAGCGGGAGGTCGGTATGACATGGTGGGAGTGGGGGAGTCCTACTGCGAAGAGCAGGGACAAGAAGAGAGCTAGTTCTTTTGTTACATATATGCGAAGTTCTGGAGCATATGCTTGAAGTAACTGTTGATGTCAATGTCGAGAATCTCGCTATCCTATAGAGGACTCACGGAGGGACCAGAACTAACACGTAGATTGCATAGAACTAGCTGGGGAATATATTGTACAGTAGGTTGTTATAAATACCCAGACAGAGCTGTACCCCTATGCCTAAATATGGCATCATCTAAATATGGACAATGATACCATTGCCTATAACAAGGAGGTATCTGGTTATGGTGGGTGGGAAAACATGACTGCAGCAAGAGATGGGTCAAGGGGAGTGCAACGTCCGTTGTGATAGGAAGTGAACCAGAAGCAAGGTGACACTTACCTGGTTATGGAGGAACGGAATACCGGGTAAGGGAGGTTATTGATCCCCTCGAAGGGACATCCCTCAAGTACATATAATAAATCATCAGCATAGACGGAACAAGCAAAAAGATGATCATAAAGGGTGTCAAACCACTATTGCTCAAGGGTGAACGCCTCGTTTGTAACAAGTACAGCTCACTTGTATTCTCATTCTCAATCTGTACAACATAGCATATTCTTGAGTCCACCTCTGTCTGACTATCCAAAGTCATCCTTAGTCCAACCTCTTGGTTGTGGTCTTAGTCTTAGTCTATTCCGCCAAGAAATATATAGTCTTGCATCAAGGACTGAGTTGTACCTCTTTATGAGCATCCTGTCTTTCAGTCAGTCCTAGTCACTCAAGGTACACATCCGCATAACAGTAGTGGATGAACATGCAGCCTATCAGCATACCACAATATCTGAGTGACTTTTTTTTAGCAATGTAGATAGCCATTGTGTGTTATGTAGATGCATAGTCTTGAACATGCTGATGTCAAAGTGTTGAAAAAGGGTGTTATCCTGAGAGGACTCACAGTGTCAAAATGCTCACTATCTGATGATGGACTTGTGGGGGAACCAGAACTAACATGTAGATTACATAGAACTAGCTGGAGAATACATTGTACAAGATGGTCATTATAAATACTCAGACAGAGCTATATCCATTCTAAGTAAAGTCTAAGTATGGTCAATGGTATTGCATATAGTCAATGGTACCATTGACTAAACTGGAAGATGTCTGGTTATAGAGCATGAGAACATATGACTGTAGCAAGAGATGGATCAAGAAGAGTGTAACATCTGATGTGATAGGAATGAGTCACACTAAGTCATGCCTATCCAGTTATGGAGGAAGAATGGAAGACTGGATAATGTTACGATTTTGTCCCTATACTCTCATGTTCTCCTTTTCCTCCTACATCGTCCTCGCCATTTCATATCTTCTTCTTCTACTTACTTTTCTTACGAAGCCTTCCTCTTGATCGTGAACGATCCAAGAGTACACATTTGTTACCTTGACTATTTCCCTCCGCTTCTCTCTCAGTAGTCATAACTGATTACTCATTCCACTTCCATCACATTCTATATCCTTCTCCAATTACGCGTCGTTTCTTCTTTCCCCTACTACGGTGTTCTTCACTTACGTGGCCTCTTGGTCCGTGCACATTCTCTTTTTCTATATAAGCCATAGTACAATACTTTGTATTCTCATTCTCGTTCTACACAATCAAGCGTACTCTTGAGTCCTCAGTTGGATCCTCTGATTGTGATCTTAGTCCGTTCCTACCAAGGAACATATAGTCTCCCTTTAGGCTGAGTTGTACCTCTTCGTGAGCGTCCTGCCTTTAGGTCAGTCTTAGCACACTCGAGGTACACATCTGCATAACAAAAGAACAAGAATAACCACCGTCCCTCCTATCACAGAGCAGGACCTACCCAGTCACAACGTCTTGTCGCATCTAAGTCCCAGAGTCCTCTGACGAGGAAACCCCAGCTTCACAGTCCCATCGTTTCATCGCTGTTCTCCCAACCTCAATTCCCCAGCATCATCGTCGCAGAATCTTTTCTTCCCAGCAATACTACACTGAGGAACCACCTAGCTCCCCTTGTCATCACCTAGCCCTAGCACCACCCTCAGCCCCAGCCTTCGCCCCAGTACCACCCCCAGCTCCGATCCCAGCCCTTGCCCCAGCACCACCCCTAGCCCCAGTCCTTGCCCCAGCACCACCAGCCCCACCTCCCATCGTCATGTCTGAACTCAAAGCTGCCCTCCCCGCTGACTTCTCGGGTGAACCATTGGATGCCACCCGCTGGATCAAAGCCATGAAAGCCTACTTCGTGATCAATGCCACACTTTACGCTATGGACCAGAACAAGATCATGACCACACTCAATAAAATGAGCAAAGGACGAGGAGTCTCCTTCTCCGAGATGTGGTACGATTGCATGGCCAACACCGCTGTCGCTAACGCCGACAAAACCTTCGAAAAGTTCGTTGAGAACTTCGAGTCCACGTTTTACCCCTTTGACACCAAAGCCACTGTCCGCCTCGACCTCTCCAAACTCGTCCAGAAGTCCTTCAAAGGGAAGGATGGCGAGCAGGACAATGGCTTCCAGAAATATATCACAGACTTTCAGAACCTCGCTGCCAAAGTGGGTATCACCGACGAAACTATGCTCATCGATCAGTTCTCTCTCGGACTAGATCAACAACTCGCTATCATGATCCTCTCTATGACCACCGTCCCCACCACGATCCATGACTGGATTGAAAAGGCCCAAACCTTCCACACTCAGAAAGCCCGCATCTCTGCCCTCTGAAAGGGACATCGAACCCCCTCGTCATTCACCACCCACACCCCCACTCGTGACCCCAATGCCATGGATGTTGACGCAATTCACGTCTCTAAGCTCACCCCTGTGGAACGAGCTCGATGCTTCCACGAAGGACTATGCCTTCGATGCAGAAAGAAAGGGCACAACGCACAGCAATGTAACATGTTCTCCTCTAGTCAAACCACCTCATCCACTTCGTCTACCAACAATCCATTCCGAAACCCGCAACGGATCCAACAGACAACCACCGCTCCTGTTGCAACAACCCCAGCTACAATCGCCCCACAACCCTCCACCCTTGATACCTATGTACAAAGTCTCTGCGCTTCCGGAAAGGACGAAGGAGAAGTGCTTCAGACGTTGAAACTTTGCTTCGAAGACGCCCTGAGAGATGAGTCCCCTTCAGGTTTTCATTAAGGGAAGAAGTAGCAACGTCTCCTTCCCCATCCCTAGATATCTCCGCTGTAATAGTAGGACTCTCAAATGAACGAACCATGCGTCTCCCCATTTACCTACACACGGAATCTCAAAATGTTGCCACCACCGCTCTCATAGATTGTGGTGCCACCAATAACTTCATCGACTCGTCTCTCGTCCCTCGTCTTTGTTCCACCATACACCGCCTTCCCCAACCACTCACAGCTTACAATGTCGATGGTACCCCCAACCACCAAGGAACCATCAAATATTCCATCACGGCCAATGCAATCTTCCCTCAGTTCTCTAATAAGGTTACCTTCCTCGTCACATCCCTCGGTTCTCCCCACGTCATCCTTGGAATGACATGGCTGAAGAAAAACAATCCCATCATCGATTGGTCCGCCAACACTCTCACTATCCAGGAAGCTGTGGTACCTCTTCGTGAGAGTCCACCCTGGAAAGAGTATATGGACCTCTTCCTGGAACACCTTGGTAAACTCACCCTGTCCACCGAACTCGCACAAAAGGAACAACCTAAGACCACCAAAATCCCTGAGTGGTGCAAAGAATTCTCCGACATCTTTTCGGAGAAAATGTTCACTATCCTACCCCCTCATTGTCACCTTGATCACACCATCGATCTTAAACCTTCATTCGTCCCCAAAATTGCCAAGGTCTATCCTCTCAACCCTGCTGAGTATGAAGCCTGCCGACTCTTCATCGAAGAAAACCTGAAAACTGGTCGTATTGTCCCTTCCAAATCCCCCCAGGCATCCCCGTTTTTCTTCATCCCAAAGAAAGATGGAACCCTTTGCCCTTGCCAGGATTATCGGTACCTCAACTCGCACACCATCTGGAACGCCTACCCTCTACCCCTCATCCCCTCTCTTATTGACGACATGAAAGAGTCCACACTCTTTTCAAAGTTTGATGTACGGTGAGGATACAACAATGTTCGACTGTGAGAAGAGGACCAATGGAAAGCAGCATTCATCACGCCGCTTGGACTCTTTGAACCCACAGTAATGTTCTTCGGTTTTAACAATGCCCCCTCGACATTCCAGGCCTTCATGAATCACATCTTCACTAATATGATCGCAGAACGATGGCTAAAGATCTACATGGACGACCTCAGCATCCACACTAAGGACAACATCAAACTCCACCACACGCGCACCAGACGAGTTCTCCTCCATCTTCGGGAACATGGTTTGTCCCTAAAGATTACCAAATGTTCCTTTGACACCCCACAGATGGAATACCTTGGTCTCGTCATTGGACAAGGATGTGTTGAGATGGACCCTACCAAGCTCAAAGCCATCGACGATTGGGTCCCTCCTACCACCGTCAAAGACATTCGCTCCTTCTTAGGGTTTGCAAATTTCTACCGCAAATTTATTCCTAGCTTCTCCAATCTCATCGCTCCACTCACCCTCCTCACCAGAAAGGACGAGCCCTGGCTTTGGACCCCCCTCCAACAACGAGCATTCGATACGCTCAAACAACGGTTTTCCTCTGCTCTCGTCCTTGCCCTCCCTGATACCACCCGTCCGTTCTTCATCATGACCAACGCTTCCCTCCTCGCAGCCAGCGCAGTCCTTCTTCAGGACGACACCAACGGTGATGCTCACCCTTGTGCTTACTTCTCCAAGACCTTTTCCCCTGCAGAGCACAACTATGACATCTATGACCGAGAACTCCTCGCGGTCATCCTCGCTCTACAGGAATGGCACCATTATCTCCAAGGAACTGCACACTCCGTCACTGTCCTCACAGATCACAAGAACCTCTCATATCTCAAGGACCCTCGGAAATTATCTCGTCGTCAGGCGTGTTGGTCTCTTTTTCTCCAGGATTTTGATCTGGTCTGGCGGGTTACACCAGGCACTCGCATGGCCCCTGCTGATGCCCTCTCCCGCAAGGATCGCGTCAACACCTCCTCTGATAACATCGCTTCCGCCATCCTCCCCAAACCCCAGATCATCTCCGCTCTCGACCTTACCCTCGCCAACGACATCCGTTCGTCCTCCCCCTCTGACCCCCTTGTCATCCGCGCCCTCCAAGGTCTCCAGGACGGCTCACCACTATTTCCTTGTTCCTCCCTCGCTGATTGGTCGTTTGACAACGGCCACTTATACTATCGTCACCACCTCTATGTTCCCCCCGCCTCTCATTCCTCACTCCTCCGTTCTCTTCATGAATCCCCCACTACGGGTCACATGGGTGTCTTCCACACCAAAGCTCTTGTTGAACGTGACTTCTGGTGGCCTGGCCTTGGTATCTTCGTCAAAAACTTTGTCGCTGGCTGTGCCCTCTGCCAGCAATCCAAGGTCAACACCCACCCCACCGTTCCCCCCCTCACTCCCATTCCCTCCTCCACATCCCGTCCTTTCCAGCAGTTGTCCATGGACCTTATCACAGACCTCCCTTTATCCTCTGGTTTCGATAGCCTGTTGGTCGTGGTCGACCACGGGCTTATGAAGGGGGTAATTCTCATTCCTTGCACAAAAACCATTGATGCAGCAGGAGTAGCCCTCCTCTTTTTCAACCACGTATTCAAAAGGTTTGGACTCCATGACTCCATCATCTCAGATCGTGGTCCACAGTTCGCCTCCGCATTCGCATGAGAACTCGCCTGACTCCTCCACTACGACGTCCGTCTCTCCACCGCATACCACCCTCAGACAGATGGACAAACTGAACAAGTCAACCAGGAGATTGAAACATATCTCTGCATCTTCTGTACCAACCAACCGCATACGTGGTCCTCCTACATCACCTCCACTGAGTTTCACCACAACTCTTCTCCTCATTCGTCCACTAAAACATCCCCCTTTTCCCTGATGTTTGGCTATGAACCCTGCGCTTACCCCCCTCTTGGAAAGACATTTATCCCCGCCCTCTCTGACCGCCTTTCTGCCCTAGAGGAATCAAGAAAGGAAGCCCTCGCCACCCATGACTCATCCCACCATCTCATGTCTTCACATGTCACACGGAGCTTCTCCCCATGGAAACCGGGAGATCTGGTTTGGCTAGAAGCCACCAATCTCCACATCCCTTATCCATCTCGGAAACTCGCTCCGAAATGCCTTGGACCATTCGAGATTAGCCAAGTGCTATCTCCACTCACCTACCATCTCCGACTCCCACCGACGTGGAAGATTCATGATGTCTTCCACACCACATTACTTTCATCATTCCGCAGCACCGACGCCCACGGCCCATCATTCCCCACACCGCCTCCTGATATCATCGCTGACGAAGAAGAATACGAAGTAGACGGCATTCTCTCACACAAAGGCCGCCCGGGCCGTTATCAGTACCTGACCACATGGAAGGGTTACTCAGCCTCGGAAAATACGTGGGAACCAGAGAGTAATCTCTGCCACGCACATTCTATCCTCTCTGATTATAAAAAGACTCATTCCTTACGATAGACAATGACAGTTCCTTTCGTCTACGCCACCCTTGTTCTCAACACTCTTCGCTCCATCTTTCGCTATATTAAAAATGTCTTTTACCCCACCTTCCGCCTCGTCGCCTTCGCTTTCGCATACTACCACTTTATCCTTTCTTCGATCACGTCCTGTTTATCCTACCTATCTTCCTGCATCATCCATCAATACGCTCTATGCCGCCATCCTCGCAGATGCCACCCTCATCCATGCTATTGAGCTGGACCCCCTCTACGAGAAGGATTTGATTTCACAAGAACTCATACGCACTTACTTTGATATTTCTCAAGCCCAAATGTACCATTTCCGCACCGCCCCTTCTGATCTTCCCACGGTTTTCGGTCTTCCCCTTCATCTTCTGATTAACTGTATTCCCGATTGTATCCTTACCGTTCTTCACCTTCATGGATTCTACACTTTCATCGAATGGCTTACGCCCACTCTCATCTATCCCACCTTTCGTAACATCCTCTTCTCCCTGACTCAATCCGCCCGTGATCATTATATTTCTGAAGTAGAAAATACACCTCAACTTTCCAACCCTTCGTCCCCTGTCCTTCCTTCTCCTTCTCCCCCTCTTCCCACTCATCTCACCCCTCTGGACACCCACGCCTACTCTGCAGATGGATACCGCCTCGACCATGAAGCCATCGCACAAAACCGGGAGCACATCACTATCCACCGCATTTCCCATGGACGTACTGTCCTATCCTCCGATGTACAGACCGTTGAATCAGTTCTTATCCGCATCCCTGCCACAGCGAGCACTCGTTGCTACCACTGTCATCGTTTGGGCCACTATCGTGACGACTGCCCCAACTACTACTGCCCTTCTTGTCGTCAGCCCGCCCCTGGCCACCCCGCTCACTGCTGTTTCTCTACGCACTGCTCGGTCTGCAGAAATTGGGGACACAGACCTCACTTTTGTCCCACCTGTGTTTGCTCCCACTGCGATCGCATTGGACATATTGTCGACGATTGTCCGCTTGAACATTACTCGGTCGAACAGGCCTCTTCCGTCTTCGCTGGCCCTCCTAGCCCTCCAGTCTGAAGTAAAGGTGTTTGAGCCTGGGGCTCAAGTATACAAAGGGGGTAATGTTACAATTTTGTCCCTATACTCTCATGTTCTCCTTTTCCTCCTACGTCGTCCTCGCCGTTTCACGTCTTCTTCTTCCACTTACTTTTCTTACGAAGCCTTCCTCTTGATCGTGAACGATCCAAGAGTACACATTTGTTACCTTGACTATTTCCCTCCGCTTCTCTCTCAGTAGTCATAACTGATTACTCATTCTACTTCCATCACATTCTATATCCTTCTCCAATTATGCATTGTTTGTTCTTTTCCCTACTACAGTGTTCTTCGCTTATGCGGCCTCTTGGTCCGTGCACATTCTCTTTTTCTATATAAGCCGTAGTACAATACTTTGTATTCTCATTCTCGTTCTACGCAATCAAGTGTTACGATTTTGTCCCCATTCTCGCATGTCTTTCTATTCCTTCTACGTCGTCCTCGTCGCTTTACATCTTCGTCCTCCGTTCTCTTCTCTTACGAGGTATTCCTCTTGATCGTCAACGATCCCAGAGTACACGTCTGTTACCTCGACTACTTCGCCCCACTTCTCTCCTCGTAATCTTGCTTACTTTGTTTCCATCATGTTCTACGACCTTCTTCGATTACGCGTCGTTTGTTCTTTGACCTACTACGGTATTCTTCGCTTACGCGGCCTCTTGGTCCGTGCGCATTCCTCATTCCTATTTAAACCGTAGTACATCACTTTGTATTCTCATTCTCGATCTGCGCAATCTAGCGTACTCTTGAGTCCTCCATCGGATCTCCTCCGCTTGAGTCCTTAGTCCGTTCCAAACCCAGGAACGTATAGCTTCCCTATTGGCTGAGTTGTACCTCTTCGTGAGCGTCCTGCCTTTAGGTCAGTCCTAGCACACTCGAGGTACGCATTCGCGTAACAAAAGATCGAGAATAACTATCGTCCCTCCTATCACGGAGTAGGACCTACCCAGTCACCACGTCTCGTCGCATCCAAGTCCCCGAGTCCTCTGACGAGGAAACCCCAGCCACACAGTCCCATCGCTTCGTCGCTGTCCCCCCAGCTTCGATCCCTACGCACCATCGTCGCAGAGTCTTTTCTTCCCAGCAACATTACGCTGAGGAACCACCTAGTTCCCCTCGTCGTCCTCTCGCCCCAGCACCAGCCCCAGTCCCAGCTCTCGCCCCAGCACCAGCCCCAGTCCCAGCCCTCGCCCCAGCACCAGCCCCAGTCCCAGCTCTCGCCCCAGCACCAGCCCCAATCCCAGCCCTCGCCCCAGCACCACCACCACCAGTCCCAACCCTCGTCACCATGTCTGAACTCAAAGCTGCCCTCCCCGCTGACTTCTCGGGTGAACCATCTGATGCCACCCGATGGATTAAGGCCATGAAGGCCTACTTCGCCATTAACGCCACACTCTACGCTACTGATCAGAACAAGATCATGACCACCCTCAACAAGATGAGCAAAGGACGAGGAGTTTCCTTCTCCGAGATGTGGTATGACCGCATGGCCAACACCGCTGTCGCTAACGCCGACAAGACCTTCGAGAAGTTCGTCGAGAACTTCGAATCCACGTTCTACCCCTTTGACACTAAAGCCACTGCCCGCCTCGACCTCTCCAAACTCGTCCAGAAGTCCTTCAAAGGAAAAGACGGCGAGCAAGACGACGGTTTCCAAAAGTATATCACCGACTTTCAGAACCTCGCTGCCAAAGCAGGTATCACTGACGAAACCACGCTCATCGACCAGTTCTCCCTCGGACTGGACCAACAACTCGCTATCATGATCCTCTCCATGACCACCGTCCCCACCACGATCCATGATTGGATTGAGAAAGCCAAAACCTTCCACGCTCAGAAGGCTCGCATCTCCGCTCTTCGCAAAGGACATCGAACCCCCTCGTCGTTCACCACCCACACCCCCACTCGTGACCCCAACGCCATGGACGTTGACGCAGTCCGCGTCTCTAAACTCACCCCCGCGGAACGAGCTCGATGCTTCCGCGAAGGACTATGCCTTCGATGCAGGAAGAAAGGGCATAACGCACAGCAATGCAACGCGTTCTCCACCAGTCGAACCACCTCGTCCACTTCGCCCACCAACAATCCGTTCCGAAACCCGCAACGGATCCAACAGACAACCACCGCTCCTATCGTACCGACCCCAGCCGCAATCGCCCCACCGCCCTCCGCCCTTGACACCTATGTACAAAGCCTCCGCGCATCCGGAAAAGACGAAGGAGAGGTACTTCAGACTTTGAAACTCTGTTTCGAGGAAGCCCCGAAAGATGAGTCTTCATCGGGTTTTCATTGAGGGAAGAAGTAGCAACGTCTCCTTCCCTACCCCTAGATATCTCCGCTGTAATTGTAGGCCTCTCCAATGAACGAACCATGCGTCTCCCCGTTCACCTACACACGGAATCTCAAACCGTTGCCACCACCGCTCTCATAGATTGCGGTGCCACCAATAACTTCATCGACTCGTCTCTCGTCCCTCGTCTCCGTTCGGCTATACGCCGCCTCCCCCAACCACTCACTGCCTACAACGTTGATGGTACCCCCAACCACCAAGGGACCATCAAATACTCCATCACCGCCAATGCAATTTTCCCTCAATTCTCTAACAAGGTCACCTTCCTCGTCACGTCCCTCGGCTCTCCCCGCGTCATCCTCGGAATGACGTGGTTAAAGAAAACCAACCCCATCATCGACTGGTCCGCCAACACTCTCACTATCCAGGAAGCTGTGGTACCTCTTCGTGAGAGTCCGCCCTGGAAAGAGTATATGGACCTCTTCCCGGAACATCTTGGTAAACTCACTCTGTCCACCGAACTCGCACAAAAAGAACAACCTAAGACCACCGAAATCCCTGAATGGTGCAAGGAATTCTCTGACATCTTCTCGGAGAAAATGTTCGCTGTCCTACTCCCTCATCATCATTTAGATCACACCATCGATCTCAAACCCTCGTTCGTCCCTAAAATCGCCAAGGTCTACCCTCTCAACCCCACAGAATATGAAGCCTGCCAACTCTTCATCGAAGAGAACCTGAAAACTGGTCACATCGTCCCTTCCAAATCCCCCCAGGCATCCCCGTTTTTCTTCGTCCCAAAGAAAGACGGAACCCTTCGTCCCTGCCAGGATTATCGGTACCTCAACGCGCACACCATCCGGAATGCTTATCCCCTACCCCTCATCCCTTCTCTTATCGACGACATGAAGGAGTCCACACTCTTCTCAAAGTTTGACGTACAATGGGGATATAACAACGTTTGATTGCGAGAAGAGGACCAATGGAAAGTGGCATTCATCATGCCGCTTGGACTCTTTGAACCCACGGTAATGTTCTTCGGTTTTAACAACGCCCTCTCGACGTTCCAGGCCTTCATGAATCACATCTTCGCTGATATGATTGCAGAACGATGGTTAAAGATCTACATGGACGATCTCAGCATCCACACAGAGGACGACATTGAATTCCACCATGCGCGCACCAGACGGGTTCTCCTCCGTCTTCAGGAACATGGTTTGTCCTTGAAGATCACCAAATGTTCTTTCAATACCCCACAGATGGAATATCTCGGCCTTGTCATCGGACAAGGACGTGTCAAGATGGATCCCACAAAGCTCAAAGCCATCGACGATTGGGTTCCCCCCACCACTGTCAAAGACATACGCTCATTCTTAGGATTCGCAAATTTTTATCGCAAGTTTATCCCCAGCTTCTTCAATCTCATCGCCCCACTCACCCTCCTCACCCAAAAAGACGAGCCCTGGCTTTGGACCCCCCTCCAACAACGAGTGTTTGACACACTTAAACAACAGTTTTTTTCTGCACCTGTCTTTGCCCTTCCTGACACCACCCATCCGTTTTCCATCATGACCGACACCTCCCTCCTCGCAGCTGGCGCAGTCCTCCTCCAGGATGACACCAACAGTGACGCTCACCCCTGTGCTTACTTCTCCAAGACCTTTTCCCCTGCTGAACGCAACTATGACATCTATG
Organism: Boletellus emodensis; assembly: GCA_038089935.1. Lineage (NCBI taxonomy): Eukaryota > Fungi > Basidiomycota > Agaricomycetes > Boletales > Boletaceae > Boletellus > Boletellus emodensis. The sequence goes on along the minus strand of JBBPLU010000522.1, from coordinate 581 downwards.
ACCGAGAACTCCTCGCGGTCATCCTCGCTCTACAGGAATGGCGTCATTATCTCCAAGGAACTGCACACTCCGTCACCGTCCTCACAGATCACAAGAACCTCTCATACCTCAAGGATCCTCAGAAATTGTCTCGTCGCCAGGCGCGTTGGTCTCTCTTCCTCCAGGACTTTGATCTGGTTTGGCAGGTCACACCGGGCACTCGCATGACCCCCGCCAATGCCCTCTCCCGCAAGGATCGCATTGACACCTCCTCTGACAACATCGCTTCTGCCATCCTCCCCGAACCCCAGATCATCTCCGCTCTTGACCTTACCCTCGCCAACGACATCCGTTCGTCCTCCTCCTCTGATCCCCTTGTCATCCGTGCTCTCCAAGGTCTCCAGGATGGCTCCCCACTATTCCCTCGCTCCTCCCTTGCTGACTGGTCATTTGACAACGGCCACTTATACTATCATCACCGCCTCTATGTTCCCCCCGCCTCTCGCTCCTCACTCCTTCGTTCCCTTCATGAATCCCCCACCACAGGCCACATGGGTGTTTTCCGCACCAAAGCTCTTGTTGAACGCGACTTCTGGTGGCCT
>JBBPLU010000521.1:0-15952 GCA_038089935.1 Boletellus emodensis | reverse complement strand
ACGACGCCGCCCCTGGCCTCCACATCCTCCCGCGCTGATGCATTTTTTTCCTATGACCCCCCAGTCAACGAGCACAACAACTCATTTGATGCATCACCTGGTGCTATCTTCCCATCCTCTCGTGCCGACGACATCGCTTGCGACCCCACACTCTCCCGTGCAGCCGACAGGCCCAATCGCTGCAGCTCGTTCGATGTACTATCCCCATGTAGAATTACATTCATTCCTTCATTGAGCTACTGTGTGGTCTCGGTGACCATTCCTCTGTCATTACTGTTTCCACAGGCTGATCAGTGTTATCGTCTAGTTCAATTTACTCGCACTGAATCGGTTCACCAGCCACCCGAATTTGACTACGGGTGACTCCGTTACACCCCCACCGATGCCTGGCTGGACCCTGATCTCTCTGAAGATTGGGAGCCGTATCATTACCTATAGCGCGTGAAAACTCGTCAGGGAAGCTACAGCCTGAGAGGGATCCTCTTGCCAGCAAGATGCTGGCAGTTCGATCGGACGACGCAATGGACGCCCAAGGCTAGGCATGGACCGGTCAGGTGCGATAGCCCAGCCAGCCACGCCCAGCCTCCAGGGGAGACAGCCGGCGTGGAGGTGTAGCAGTCACGGTCCGACGTGACTGACATCTACGATAGCGACTTCCCACATCACCCCGGACATAAAACGACGATAGACTGCCCGAAATGGATTCATGACTTTCCCTAAGTTTCTGATTTCGTATGCATTTCGTGCGAAGACTCTTAACCCGTTACAGGAGGCCCTATCTTGGCGTTCAGCTCCAAATACTAGATACCCCACCCCGTCGATGTCTGGCTGGACTTTGATTGAAACTTACCCAGCCCAAGGGCGCATCTTCCGGCGTCTTCTCGATGCGTCCGAACAGGCACTCTTCTGGCATGGCTGCTTCAATGGGACCACAGACAAGGCGGGATGAATCCACCTGGGAGTGACGTACCAATCCGACGCTGTTCGCCCGCGTTTGCTTCATTAGGGTTGCAATATGGCCTGTGACGTTCCCGGTACTATAATCAATCCTAATCAAGCCTCGATTGGTATACTACAGCGGTGATTGCCCTTCGCCACAGTCGTCGCGTTGGGCTGACGCCATGGCCAATCTTTCCTCCAGCGAAGTATGAACGGGTTCCGATCCCGGTTGCTCACTCCTCGCGAGCGTTTCCAGCAAACGTCGCATCAACGTCCTGTTGGTCGCCCCATGGGCAACGGCGAACCGTCAATGTCATCAAGGACGTCCGACGCCCTCTCACAGTTAATCTCACGAAAGACATGACGCTGCACAAGGGGGTTCTTCGGAGAAGAGATGCGGTCTGTCCAAGAACGCATCCATCCACTGTTGCACCTCCTCGGCACACGTCACTGGCCAAAGACGATCTGGTTCGGACGCAGGATAGCAAGATCATGTCTTGGACGACAAAGTGATGATTCCAAGTGTTCAACCTACCCCCCGGAGACAATTTGCGTATCTGGCAGTAGCTGATGGCGCCCGCAAACAGACGTAGGGTGATTGAATGTAACATGTCCGAGCTCTCGTCGAACCTGCCAATCCGGAAGACACCGAGTCCATTCGCGTTGAGAGGACGAGACACGCGAGCTTGGGATTGATAGCACTTAATCCAGGTCCAGCCAGGCAATGGGGATGGAGTGAAAAGGCCAAGGTTTCGAAGACGCTCCCGAACGCCGGCCTGTATTGGACGACTCACAACGACAAGTATCACGAATAACCGACAAAGACTGCAGAAAATATTTTTCGCTCACTTGTCTGCTGGTGCTAAGCCCGGATCATTGTACCCGACGATTGAAACCGATTGAAACCGAGAAACGTACCTTCATGGTTTACACCTAGCGACTGCCGTTCCGGGCCGTCGCCACATAGTCCACACCATAGGTTCCCGTGAGATAACAATCAGGGTCTGGGTCATGTACTTACCAGTCAACATGGCTCCCATGCTGCGGCCAAGTAGAGCGATGGCATGTCAACGAAACGAGCTATGCGCCCCGCACCTTTACAATACGATCAGTCCGTGCCCTCCCATAGCACACAACACTGTATGCCAAAGGTGAGGTTTCAAAAGACCGAACTACTGAACTCACAAGATTTCAGATATCACTGTTTTTCGTCCTTGTATGTTCTGTCCAGGAGGACTAGGCAAACCCAGTTGGTGTTCAATGCAATGCTGACCGAGCTGACTGGGTCAGAGGGCGTTCGAATGAATTCGCCTACAAACCTAGAAACTGGACAATCTTCTGTACATAAAATCTCGAAATACACAACGTTTCTAACACGAAAATCGGGAGGTTTGTCCAGCCTGGTGGCGACACCATTCATACTCCGTTAGTGGAGATTCACTCCGGCACCCATACCGTACCTTGCGTTGATCGTTTAACTGCTGCAATAGTACACATATCTTCGTCATTCTATGCAAGTGCGACATTGTAGTAGAGGCTTTAGGGTACCATTAGATACTGATCCCAGAAATCGTCTGAAAGGGGGGGTAAAGCCCAACGCCGGGGAGCAAGAAACTCGTGGCACATCTTGCCACTTCTCAGCGAGTCAACGATGGTTGCTGCTGCATACGTAGCTCCGCACACCACCAGATCGGGCGAGAAGTCTTGATCGTCACAAATGGCTCAGTAAGGACAAGATGATTGGAGGTAGACACTAGGCCATTGAACGAGGATTCGGTCTCATCTTAAGGGTAAAAGACTCAGGAGCATGCGCAAAAGGTAGGCAGATCGGATTTACCTAAGTTCCATCGGAGACCGGATGTGGTCAGAATAGTGGAATCTACACCGACAGGCAAGAGACCGCAGGTAGGTCCTAAAAGTTCGTGGTCGATGGATATCCGGTGATATCCCTCGGCATACTGTCAGGACCACAGTTCCGTGATTCGGCATCAAACTCACCTCGTCAACAACCCATCCAATGTTGTCATCCGTAATGACATAGACTCGAGGCCGCGTATGCCGGATCCTATGGAGGTATGAGAGGACGTGTATAGTTTGGTCTAGTCTTCCGGAAAACCCTCCGAGAATGAGAATTTCATACTGGATCCCAGTCCTGAGATTTACGGATGGCAGTCAGTCAAAGGACTGCTCTAACCTGGTGTCCTTCCTTGCATTCAATCTCTTCAAGCGATTCAATGCACTTCATGAGGTCCGTGGTGTCCTGGTCCAAGTCTTGGCGGACAGGTACTCCCTAAAGCGACTGTAAGATCGTCTAGCTGGCCATAAAACCTTGGAAAACGTGCCTTTGAAGAATAGTATGCTCGAACGTCCTCACGCAGAGAATCCAGATCACCCTTTATCAGATTAGGAGCGTATCTGTGCACTCATCCGTCAGCGGCTCAGACAGAAAAGGACCACCCTTACAGATTTTGCAGCTGTTGTCCTTCTGCTGCGTGCCCCAGAAGATCATACAAGCGGTTGGCGCCGCCGTCGGCGCAACACCTCCACGAGCAAGCCTTCCAAAGTGTCCGGAGCAAAGGGAGAGAGAAAGGCTGGTTGAGGATGATCAATGCCCGGCGCACGTCGGCGCTTCCGTAGTTGGGCGTTGAAGGGTTGAGAAACTGCGTCTCCCATCGGACGATCTTGGTCCCAGTGACCATGATGCTATCACGAACTCGGAGTCGAGTCGGACGAAGAATGCTGTGAATGTGCTCGGCTGGGTTGAGCGTCCACGGAAACGTGTCAGCGCCTGTGGCATTGTCAACGGTGTTGAATCTCACCCACACATTTCCTTCTATGTATGTTTGAAGACCACTGCCAACGCCGTGGTCCGTGTACGTCCTGCACGCTCGACCATCATACGCACGGACCGGAATAATTTATGGGACCAGACCGCACGAGAGACCAGAAAGCGGTTCAAGACGACTACGTAAAGGCGCTGCTGCAGGACAAGGACGACCGAGTGCGTGCACCACTTGTGACATCGAGCTGTCAACAATGTCCCTCACCCGCTCGTATGTCTTGTCTCCGTCTTTTATCTTTCAGATAACGGCCCTTGAAGCGCGTCTGGAGGCATATGGCGCGCGTGCGTCGACTGCCCACACCCGCTTGCTGAAGACAATCGACGCGCTGGATGCATTGCGCTCTCAACACGCGTTGGAAATCTCGGCCGAGGAGCAGGGAAAAACGAAGCTCCTACACGACGTGGACCGTCTGCGCAGTGTTGTAAAGGATCTAGAGGTAGAGAAGGACGAGTTAAAGGACGTCGTGGAGGATCTAATCCAGAAAGGTGCGTAGAGTCCTGTTCTTCCTCTCCCAGTTTTTTCAGAACGTTTAATTGTGGCATGGACTACATACATCCTGTCCTCTTCCCTTCTCTTCTGTTCATCAGTTCAAATCTCGAATGAGTGGAGCTCATGGCCGTGTAGCCGAATGCATATCACTAAACATGCAGGTGTGCCTTCTTCCCCACTCCCCAGACTCATCCAACGCCTTCCAGCAAGGCAATCTCAACGTCGACTTCCCAGAGCAAGTCGCCGCAAGCGCCATTCAAGATAGTGGAAGAGCGAAGGAAGACTATAACAACGACTTGCTGGCATATGCTACCTCCATCATTGCCAGACTGAGAATGGAACTTGATTTTGAAAGACAGAGCCACAGCAGAACTGTCGAAGAAGCGAATCTTCGCATCGAGGAACTCGAAGCCAAGATTGCAGTGCGCGAGGCTGAGCTGGAGAATCGTGTTGCTTCCCCCGGAGGTCCCGAACGTCAGCCAGGGGGGCCCTCGGAGGTCTCCACTCGCGCTTCCGGGGAGGGGACACTTGGAAAGAAGTTTGCAGAGCCAAGACCGTTGTCAGACGAGGATTGTCTCCGTTTCCTGGAGAGCAACAACGCCCGAAATCGGTCTCTGGAGATCGAAGTTCGTCATATTGCGGAAAGGGTATGGTCCTACTACAATACAAAACCGTTTGACTTAGACATGAACAGCTGGAGCAAGCTAGGACGGGGGCCACCACTTCAAGTGGTTCTCGCATAGAACCTCTGTCCCCAACACTGCGAAATGGTCACAAGGCTACTCCAAAGCACAGCCCTCGAACGAGAAGTCCATCGGTCGATCTAAATGCTCCATCACACCCATTGAACGTTGACGAAGTCACATCGGCACCGGATCCTGCAACACCTTCGACGATGCCTTCCATAGCTCAACTCGACAACCAGATACGTGCGATGACCATCCAAGTAGACGCCCTTGTATCGGAGCGGACAACGCTGATCGAGGCTGCCGCGAGGCAACGAAGGGTGTGTCTACCCCCTTTCTCCCGTCTAGTTAATTTAAGTGCTGTATAGGTCACGGATGAGTTGAATGTAGATGCGTTCCATGATGTCCTACGTGTCGAGGGGGAATGTGTCCGGTGAGAAATTTGCCCACATTGTCTGGAAGTCATGTTCATGACCAGACAATAGTCTTCAGGCTGAGGCCGACGATCTTCGAGAGCAGCTTCAACACGCACGCACGCATGCACGCGTGCGAGAGAAAGCCCTCTTGCGCGAGATCGCACATCTCCGCGCGTCCTCGTCTAGCACGTCTGCTTCGCATTCTACTCCCGTAGGTGTTGTTTCCATGTTACGCACGTTCATGGCAGTGCGATCGTCTGATCCTGGGTATGCCAGAACTTGTATCGCGCCTTCAGCTCGCAGCTATTGGAGGAAGATATAACAACCGAAGAGAGCATGGAGCTCGGATCGCCTCTCACGCCGATCACGTTTCCTGGCGCCCCATCATATGACGCACATACAGAGGGAGATCTCGTGTCGCTCTCGTCTCCCAATCATGCGTCCTCGCCCGTATCCACTCCCTGCGCCGTCAGTAGAAGTCCTGGCCCAGAAGAGGTCGAAAAAGTGCAAGTAGCACTAGACGCCGCGCGGACTCACCTCGCACAGAAGGAGGAAGCACTTGCACAACTCCGCGCAGAGATGGAAAAGCTCCAGCAAGAGGTGCGGGTGCGAACTGGGAACGACAGCGACGACGATGGGGATGGGGGCTAATCGCTTCTTGGTTTTCCCGCCGCTTCGACGCAGGCACGAATATATTATACGTATGGAGAGTTCCGATTTGCTTTCGAGCTTCGTTGGTTCTGTATTCATTGTTTATCATCTCTCTATGTTTACTTCCGCTGGGCTTGCTTTGTATATCGTATGTGTTGTTTCATCTGTACAGCTTTTGTTTGATTGGAGTAACGTGTGTGTACGAAGTTTATCTCAGGTGGGATCGTAGGACTGTTCGTGATGTCTGCAAGACACTCGTTGATCACGACCTCGGCCGTCTGGTGGCCAAGAAATATTCAACTTGATCTGTCGGCAAGCACAGTCCGGGCCTGTGGACAAACGAATCTAGAACGCCGATTGTGAGCAAATCATCTCGATGAAATCTCTGAAACCCTCCGTGTTTAAGGGACGACAGCTCACGACATCTCGACAGGAAGCGTCCCACCATCTAACCCAACTGCCGCTGGATCTGATTCCTACACATTATTTCCCATCCAGTTGCATCCGGTGCCGTTTGAGTGATCGTTATTGTCGGACTCGAGCGACCAGGTTTGTTGAACAAGGTGTTCCTCGTAAACCTTGCAAAACTTATCAGAAAATCGATCTTGTCGCTGGGATGCACCACGCGAAGACCGTCCCGAATAACGATCGGGTGCGTTGTCGTGGGGCACAAAGTGGTCCTCCCGTCGCCTCGTCAAAGCCTCGCGCGCCCAACACTGCCGTCGACACGCGCCCGTAGCAAGCGTCACTGCGCCTCACCCGAGCGGTTGCTTGCAAGCGGTCTGGAACGGAACGCCCATCATCATGTCGATGAGAGCATCCCTTCCCGAGTCGACGACGACCTTGTCCCTTGAAACATCTCGTCGGACCAGCGTTATCACGGTCGTCGAAAATCATTCGACGTTTCATCAAGACCGGTTCACGGTGCCCCTTTGAAAGAACGGCAAACGACAGAACGCTGTCGAGTGTTGTCGGCGGTGAAAACGAAGGAAGCAGGTATGACGTTGGGAAAGATTCTGGCCCGAGGCATGGACGAACAAGGCAGACAGGTGGGCAGATCATCGATCAGGTTCGAACCGGAGAGCACGAGGAGCGAATGCTTGTCCTTCGCGTGCCCCAACTGACCGATGGCTTGCGAGATGGAGTCCCGACCTTTGTCTCCACCTGCTCGTGGCTGGGCTCGCTTCTGGGGCCGGTCGGTCGTGTGCGACCGACCGTAAGTCAAGCTAAGAATGGACGGACAGACGAAGGCGCGAATGTGGCACTTCCAATGTGGCATTACTGGTTCGACTTCTGGTACTCGGATGCACACTGATTTGCAAAGGAGGCGTCGGGGCCTGCGAATGTCGACGAGGGCGAGTAATGTTCGGACAGCCTGAAGGTCTAGGAGTCTAACCGTTGGAGTAGGCGCTGTCGAGAACGAATCGACAGCGTTTGATGTAAACGATTCGACTTGCAGCCATGATACAATAGCCTGAGAATTCATGCACCGCACCTAGTTCGCTGCCAATTACATACAATGGCGTGCCATGCATACTCGAGGATGCTAACTATTAGCGGATTCCCATGTTCGGCATGAGATAGGTTTATGTGTGTTGGATGTGGACGCTGAGCACGACTATGCCCGTTGCATTCTGAAAGGCTATGAAACCTCCTCCATATCGTCGTCGTCGTCGTCGTCATCGTCGTCATCCTCATCGTCGTCATTATCTTGCATTGCCACATCAGCGTCCGCCCCATTGCTCGGACCAGGAACGTTCTCGGCTTTGACCTGGAAAGATGGAGAAACTCAGCAGAAGAACGGGGAGACGCGAACGCGTCCCACTCACCCCTTCCCTCGCAAAGATTTCCGAAAGCTCCCACATGCCGTTGTATTCCCCGCTACGATGGAGCATGCCAATCTCGTTCAGTATTTCTTTGAGATAAACTTCAGGTTGTTGAGTTCGTTCCCTCAGAGGCTTAAAACTCCAACGCGGCTGCTCGCGAAAGAGCTGGAACAACAGATCTAGCAGTTGATTCCGTGGTAAACGCGCCATGCGCTCGAACGTCCCCTTGACGGGCTTTGGTTTGGTTTTCTGGACGACGTACCGTCAGTGTGTCGATTTCGGAGGCAGAAAGAGAGGGGAACTGACGATCATATCAGCAAAGGAGCCAGTGGCTACGCCGCTGCTCAGCCTGTTGATTCCGCCACGACCGCCACTGAGGCCCGCCTCTTCGATCATGCGAATTTGTCTCCGTGGGGTGTTGTACGCTCTGCTCCTCTCTCGCATCTGTCGCCTGTATGACTCGTTGAAGAGCGGCCTCAGATTACACTCGTGCTTGACACGTCCAGTCAAGATCGTCGTTCGTGCACGGGGGTTATAGGCGTGTGCTGCAGCCGTGCCTGCAGGAGGGGGGACGGGGTCCTTGGGACGTTCGGCGACGACGAGCTGGTTTTCGACGGCTCCGTTCACCATGTCCAGCTCATACCTATCCACGTGAACGCCGTTCTCTCCGACGGGTATGTATGCCGCGTCTGGGGGGAAAGAAGGTAGGTTCGCAGGACGAGGGGACGTGTCGTTTGGGTCGGGTGGCAAAAAGAGGAATATTCGTGGTGACCGTCCCGAAGGGCTGACAGCGTTCTGGTAAATGCGTATCGTGGCGAGATGGATGTCCTCTTTATCGATAGCTGCCCATCGTGCCATCAAGTGTTTGGGTATCTTGTGCAAGACGAACACGAGACAATAAGTGGCCGAGTCTTCAAAGTTGGTTGGATCGACCCGAGGCTCACCTTGACTAGCCAGACTCTCCCGCCCCCTCTGTCCAACATGAGCTCCTCTTCCGGGTCGGGCTGGGAATCCTCGTCCTGGGGTGCATCGGGTTCGAACTGTTTCTTGTCGTCCTCCACCTCGTCCATGGTGCAGGAAGGGCTGTATTACATAATCTCACCTCGAGGTCAAGTGGTACATGATCTATCTAGTATGACGCGGTCAAATCTAGCGTCGTGAAGTGCTAGCTGAGATATCGTCCGAGTGTCTGGACTTGGGTGGGCGACTTCTCCGGGGCCCCCTGCTCGACCCGTCCTCGCCGCTCCCACTCTCCCTTCTGGTGACGGGGATATAACGCATATCCGGACGTTTCGACTTCTTCTTCTCGCTCCCGTCGTCCTCCGCCTCCCGTTCCTTTGCACCAATTCCTAGCAGGGCGGGGCGTGCCTGCGGCAGATATAATTCTTTAAGACTGTTCTTCCCGCGCTTATCCGGCTTCGGGGCGACGGCACCGTCGGTCCAACCCATGCCACGCAGCATAGCGGCCCCAAAAGCTGATATAGGGACACGTTCATAGTCGTCCGCCGTTGCGACATCAGGCAGGTCTTGAACGTCTTGTTTCAACGCGTCCGCCTCCGAAAGTGAAGGTACGGGAATAACCTCGACGGCAAGGGCTGATTCACCCTCGCCAGCCAGAATGGCACGCAGTGCTCTCTGATCTTCCGTTTCTCCGACGACCTCCCCTGTAGACTGGACGACGGAGACTGTTGCCACTGTGTCCACTACGACAGCCGCTTTATCGACTTCTAACTTGATCTTTTTGTTGAGCTGTAGGCCGGACAGCTGGGGACCCCCGTTGATGGTGTCTTTCGTTCCGAGGCCACCGACGCTCCCGTCAGCGCCAGTGGTTGGGGCAGAATTGGGGATAAAAGAGGGCGCGGCACGGGCAGTAGACTGGATGCGCGAGCATGCCGCACGGCGCTTTCGTGCTGCTTCACGCCAGTCGGGATTGGGCCGAGAGGGGATGACCAAGGGCGCATCCTGGGCAGACGGTTTCTTCGTCTTCCGGCGTAGGCTACGATGTGCACGTACGACGACTTGTGCGTGAGCTGACTTGAATTCAAACCGTGATGACCGAACGCGCACAACGCACCGCTGATCGTCGCCGGGTCGTTCAGAGCGGGCGACAAAGTCTTCTTCGTCGCTCGAATCTGTAGGATGACCGTCCTTGTTGTCTGTTCCCGCGCTGCTGGCGAACACGATGCCGGTCTCTTCGTCGTCGTCCGAGTCTTCTCGAGAGCTGAACGTGCGCGGAGAACCTGCGAGCGGGCTTCCCGTTGCGGAACCGCTCGGGCTGGCCAGATGACGCGGGAGCGCTGGGACCTTGAAGGAGCCGTCCGACTCTGGGCCAGACGACGAGGGCCGAGACACGGGCGTGGGCCGTCGCACGGTGAAGGAAACCGGGGAGGGCATGTCGCTGCTGCTTTGTCAGCACCATCCCTCCCTCGAACGCATCCATGGGCAGCGTCGGGACATGGCTGCCACGGACGCTCAGGCTTGCTCCGTCGCGGACCCATCGTGTCCGCACGGCCGTTCCTTCCCAAGCACGCAGAACGTCGTCCCAGTCGGTGCACCGACCCGACATTCCTAGCGCGCACAGCGTACTTCTCCGGTCGCCAACCGTCGAGGATCTTCAGGAGCAGGAGCTCGACGTCGATTTAGTACCCAACGACCAGGTCAACGTTGCTCTCACCACGCGCGCCGCAGAGGTGCCTCCATTTTTTATAGACATATAACAATTGCCATCTGACTAGACCCTTCAGCAACTCCGGCGGATATCAGTACAGGAGGAGAACCCTGACGTCGCTCTACGCATATCTGTCGAGTCTGGCGGATGCCACGGCTACCAGTATAAGCTGGGCATAGCTAACGAGTGTGCTCCAGAAGACTAGCGAGTCGACATTACAATCGCCCTCTTTACTTGCCGCTCACCTCTTTGTCAGTCATCTCACACATCCAGACATCCGTCCCTCGAATTTGTTTATCGATGCTGTGTCGTTGCCCATGCTAAATGGGTCGACGGTTGATTATGCTACCGAGCTCATAGGGAGCTCGTTCCGAGTAACAAGCAACCCACAAGCCAAGGGCGGCTGTGGTTGTGGTATTAGCTGGGAGCTAAACGATTAGATTTTAATCCATCAGAGTCATGCTGGCAAGGAGAAACAGACAATGTACACATTTCTGGCATCCATCATAAACGTGTTTTCAAACTCGTCTTCCGCCACCTTCACTTGCGACCTCCCCAGCCTCGACTTCCCCGAACGTCGTGGGTGACCGTTGACGACGACTCCTTCCCGCATCGGTAGCAAGTCCCTCGCCTCGTGAGGCTATTTTGGCATCTGTGCAAACGACGCATCCGAGGATGCCCATGCCCATGTCCCAAGCTTACTGGACGCCGCACGGACTTACTTAGCATAGACGGAAGAAGCGCTAGCACGACTCTGCGCAGAGATGGAAAGGCTCTAGCAGGAGGTGCGAGCACGAACCGGAAACAACAGCAACGCCGATGGCGACGGGGGTCAATCGCCTCTCGGTTTTCCCGCCGCTGGGCCGACGCGTATCGCACGTATGGGGGAATTCCGATATAATAAATGTCTTGCTCTGGAGCTTTCGTCGACTCTGTATTCATAGTTCCTGCTTCTGATCTTATTTGCTTCCGCAGGTCTTGCTTTGTACCTCGTATGTGTTGCTTTGTCTGTCCAACTTTTGCTTGATTGGTGTAACGTGTGCGTATGAGGCCCTCGGGCGGGGTACTGTTCGAGAGACGCTCGTTGGTCCGTTCACGACCTCAGCCCAGCTCATCTGGTCTGGTGGCCGAGAAACATTGAGCGACGTTTGTCTCCACTCGTGCCTAGGGTTGCACACGGGTGACACCGCGGGTCGGCGGACCAACACCGTACCCTCTGGCGGGTACGGGTCCACACCGACCCGTGCAACCCGCGGTTATGACCAAATCCCACGATGTCACCCAAACCCGCCACGGTGTCTCACTAGAAACCACTGGAAGCTGTGAGCCGGGAAGTTTGCTTAGACAGATTAAATGAAGACTACACGATTATGCTATGCTAGTAGCCTCAGATTCACCTCTCTTCCGTTTCTTTTGTGGGATGACTGTCAAAATTTCTTCTGATGTGATCAAGTCATGGCAGTTCCATGACCCAAGGCATAGGAACTCTCAAATGCGAATGGAACGGCCATCCAAGCAGTTTCGTGCAAAATGCAGCAATTGTGAGAAGACACGTTCAACTGTGGTCGAAGTTGCCGGAATACAGAGTCATATTGGGATGGACATGCGAATAGGACAAGGAACTTACTGATGACCGTCTCGTACTTGGTTCTCTGATATGTCGAATTGGGAGATAAACGAATCATGGAGCAATATGATCATTAACTCACCATCTGGCTGAAACTCCATATGTTTTGATTTCTTGCGCGCAGGAATGACAATCGTTGGACCTTTGGCAGTAAGGTTATCAGCAGGTCACTCGGAAGCCATAGTAGCGTAAGTTGGAAACTTTTGACCAAACCCCAGATAGCTTTATAGTCGGTCTCGACCGTGAGTAGCTGAGCAGCACCGGGGTACAAGTCCATCACCGGCAGGACAACGTCTACAGCAATTCAGAAGTTGAGGCCCGGTGGCCCGCGCGGTCTGCGGACGGGCCGTGGAGAACAATTTAGGTTGTTGTCAGGGATGTGTGCTGAATTGGCATATCACTGGAAGCGCTAATAGCTTATGTAAAAGGTGCTGTGTATTCGAAGTAAAGTACTACAATGGCTCGCCCATACCTCATTTCAACACCGTACCCGTACCCGCCATACCCGTAGCCCAAACACCGCGGTGTCACACACACCCGTGTGCAACCCTACTCGTGCCAGTGAGCAAATTGTCTCGCCAGCTTTCGTCATGGACTCGTCGCCTCTCGCTGCCCTCGCCAAGATTGCTCAAGCATCGCAGGAACTCAGCGTATCGTTCGCACACGCCTATGCAAGGAGTGCCAGTGGGCCCGCAGTCCCTCGTACCCTGTTCTGGTTAGACAGGATCACAGCCTCGTCCCGCGAAGTCTTCAAGGTCCTTGGTCAATGTATGATTGACGGGACCACACCCAATGCGCAACTACAACATTGGATTTCTGCAAATGGGCCGTCTACGTGTCTACTCGCACTGGACGAAATGAAGCGGTGGGTCAAGGCCGACCAACCTGCGGAGGAGATACAGTTCGGCCACGTACTCCCCAGCGTCTGTGGTCCCACACTGCAGCTAGGGGAGAAAATAGGCGAAGCTATCAGGGTCTTTGACAATCACTGGAACTACTTTGGCTTGCTAACGTCGGACGTTTGGTGAGTGCCCTCCATGATAACACGGAGGCTCTGTGTTCGATCATATCATTGGGGATCTGGAGCTATAGAGTGGAGCACCAAGCGACGGCTGCAGTAGTTCCCGTCAACCTGCATGCCAGTCCATCCATGGGCGCTTTTGGCTCGACGGATTCGCTCGGAAAACAAGGCCTAATGCCGCAGGCAGTAATAAGTCATGGTAACAAGTTAACCTCGCACGAAGATGTTCATTGGAACACATTTCGTGGTTTAGGGCACGAGTCCGGGTCTTCGTAAGTATCATGATCCACTCGTGATATGAATGTATGAGTTGTCATTGACTACTTGCGTTACCGTGATAACAAGGGAGCATCAACATTGCTGTGGTCCAACTGGGAACAAGCTGAACGTTCAGATTGACGGTACGTGAATTTTTAAATCCTAAACCGGCACGATTATCATGACGTGTGTCTCTAGTAAAGAGTCTAGATGGCGTCCTGGGATGGCTCAATGGGTTTAGATGCGTCGAAAAGCACGCAGATACTCTACTACAGCGTCAATCGGATACTTGCACTTGGTTACCTGAGGCACCTACGTTCAAGGCCTGGTTGGCCGGCGAGATTCCATTCGTATGGTTACAAGGCAAAGGTTTAGACTCATACTCTACGGGAAGTTTCGCTCACTAACGTATGTCTCTGACCAGCCGGGTCCGGGAAATCGGTTTTGATGTATGTACGCTTATCCGTCTTCACGATACCTAGGTTAAGATTGTTTTTTAGTGCATCCGTGATCGAAATTCTAGAAAGCACATTTGCGGACAGACCTCTTGCATTCTTCTACTGTGACTTTAGAAATGAGGAAACAACTGGCGCGATTCAAGTGATACGCTCCGTACTCTATCAACTACTGGACCAATATCGATGCAACGACAGACTCAAACTCGGGGCTCCTTAAGTTATTGATGAATTGGTTAGGGAAAAGGACAAAGGTGATACAATACTCAAAAATATGACGTCTCTTTTCTCTCGTGTCTCGTGTTGCAGCCCAGTTTCACCATCACCCACTTGTTGTCATTGATGCGCTGGACGAGTGCAGAGAGATTGATCATCTCCTTCGTTCCCTTCTTGGGCTGAATGCAGGCGATGTGCGGCTGCTTGTTAGCAGCCGTCCAATACAGATCGTCAAACAAAGATTTAGCGGGCTCCCATCTATTTCCTTGGATAAGATGACGGAAGAAGTGTCGGCAGACATCAAGTTGCATGTCGACAGGGAGGTAGATTCCCATCAACGGCTAGGACTTCTCGACCCCGCTCTTAAGCAGGAGATCCGTTCTACGCTGTTTCGAAGATCTGACGGAATGTCTGTTCGGTGTCTAATACTCTTTCTCTTCCATCTCAATTAATCCTCTAGGTTTCGGTGGGTGCAGTGTCAACTCGACACTCTCAAAAGATGTGTCATCCCTCAAGAGTTTTCAGAAACACTGGGTAATCTCCCGGCAGGCCTGAACGCAACATATGAGAGGATTCTCGTCGGGATTGACCAATGGCAGTCAGAGGGAAAGGTTGCTCGGCGAGCCCTCACTTGGCTTGTCACCGCCTCACGGCCTCTCATATTGGAAGAAATGATGGAGGCCTTGTCCATCGATCCTCGGAGACGGAAATTGGACAAAAATGTCGCTCCTATACACAAGTTCGCCTTGCTAGATGTTCTTGGCAGTCTGGTCGTGCACAATGAAGAGACTGACATCATCAACCTATCACATTTCAGTGTCAAGGTGGAGATCTACATTGTCCACACGTACTTATCACTGATAATCCACATGTAGGAATACCTTATGGACGAGTTGACAAGGGTCAAACTGCCAGCTTATCATATTGACCTGCTCGCAGCTCATAGGGAGGTGTTCGAGCTGTGCATGTGTTACCTTGCCACTTCCCTTGGCGCTCTTCTCAGTAATCATGGGACATCCAAACCCGCCGAACATGGATGTGTTGTGGTCAACTTGTCTCCGTCGCCCCTTCTCGATTATGCATTATCCTGCGGTTTCGACCATCTCACCAATCTCGAGCCGACGGACAATGCGGTCCTGGATTCCATGATGGCCCTTCAATCTGAGATACGAAGACGCCCTGAGGAGTGGATGCATATGTGCCGCCGGGCACGCATGTATCAGGCTTACAAATCATGGATAACCCCAGAACACGAGTTCATTATCTGCGTCCTGATTTCTATGTTTCCGGAGCCGTTCTTGCGTGCCTTTCTGAGCCGGACTCCCCCGACAACCAAGTACAACTCAAATCCTCTTGTACACGCTGTACACTTTGGCAGGGTCGACCACGCTCGGACGTTACTGCTGCAAGGTGTCGATGTGAATAACAGAGGCCGTGATGCTCAGTCTGACAAGGTGGAACGTGCCTTACCACTCGTAGCTGCTCTCCAGCGTGGCAACGAGGTGCTATTTGACCTGTTTTTGAGGGAATGGGGTGCTGCCATACCTCGACAAGTGTATTCAACCATCTTTGATGACACTCTCTGTGAATATGCACCACATCTTGTCGTAAGCCTACTACAAGCGGATGAATTCGTGGAGTGGGCAGCGGATACCAATGGTTCAGGTATCTTCTTTAAGCCGTTTCGTCAACAAGATCAGCAGTACCAGGTGTCGGAGAATGATCTCCTTGTTGCTACCCGGAGGCTGGTTCAGATTGGAGTTGACCTGTCTTCCGAGGAGTTTCTCCTGATGGTTGCTTCAGCCGTATCCGGGGGACAGCTCAGACTGCTGGAATACTTATACTCTGTTAATGCAC
>JBBPLU010000520.1:0-15971 GCA_038089935.1 Boletellus emodensis | reverse complement strand
CGATTCCACTCGGAGATCCCCAGGGCCTGGTGAGGACAGTCTCGACGTGTGACTTTACCATCGACAGGTCGTCCCTGGATATGTTTCGCACACGATGGTCCCACCTCTCCTGACCGGCTCGAGCGACAATGAGGGAAGGCGCAAGTTGTGTATCGTAGAAGGAAACCAGCCTAGCCAGATCCAACTGGATGCGTGTCTCGCCTGGGAGGTGGTTGTGCCGAGAACCGGCACTGATAACCTCAAGCATGACCAACCCCGCTATGCAATGCAAGATGTGTATTCTCTCATGTAAGAAACAGTGGATGAACTCACACGTGTCTTTTGGTCTGACTGGGGGATCTAGATTCAGGAAGGAAACTTCGCTGACGCCAGAGGTAAAGTCACAGAGCATGATCTCGCTAGAACCATTTAAGCGATACTGAACCGAGGACGAGGCAACTCCTCACAAAGCCATTCCCATCCTGCAATGACACTTAACGGAGAACGATACACATGGAGGTGACGACGTACCTGACGATGCCATCCACATCAAATCTCATGACCCATTCACAGAGATCTTTAATCCTCCTTACTTCGTCAAACACATGGTCTGAGCGCGATTCCCCCCATAGAATGAGATCTTGCGGATCGAGTGAACCCTCGGGGAGAATAGTGGCACTGCTGCCATCAAAGTATACAATTTTGAGGGGCCGAGTGGTCACGAGCGTAAGATACCAGCATTCATCTTTGAGCTGAGGCAGAGCTGACAGAACATCCCAGCAGCACATATATGCGTACTCGGGGTCTGTGGCGACCCAATCTGGACCTGGTGGCAATTCGTTGCGATTCCTCCCATGGTAGAGAAGTGTTCCCTTTGGAATGACCCCAGGAACGATGTTATGTCCTGGAGAAGATCATTCCATTGGGGCCCAGATAGCGACGATGTGAGTGGCTTGCGTACCATTTCTCATGCGGGCGTTGGGCCAGTGCTGAAGCAACGAGTGCACCGTCTCGAACACAAGGTGGTCAGTAGCATTGGGATCTGGGAGTTCCTCGAGGCTCCATTCCATATGGTTATCATTCTCTGGAGTGACGGGCGCGAGGTACCCACTGGCATCCTGCCAACGTTGACTTGGGTGCAGCGGTACCTGGACATGGAATGCGGTGACCAGAACTGATACAAAAAGAGCCACAAAACTGAGGAGAGCCACGCGTAGCATCGCAGAAGACTACAAGAGGGTTGAAACGCTGAAAAAGGGACTTGCCGTTGTGCCCACACTGCCTCAAACTTCCAGATGCCAAGCCCGATATGGCACGGTAGTGTTCATTGTCAAGACCGTGCTACCCCAACGGTCTTTTTCCACCCGCAAATGACGTGGGTAGTAGAGTGTGCCGGTCACCATTACAACCTGTATGCACTGGCATGTAGGGGCACAGAGCAAGATGAAGTTCACAAAGATCAACTCACGTGACCATGACGCGCGCATGGCCTCTATTTCGACGTTCGCACGAGTTTCGCTTCCAACACTACTACGCTCTCGTTGACTCTCTTTGACATTACCCGCCGTACTTGCTGAGCAAGTATACGCTCTCTCACCTCACGCTCCTTCAAGCTGAACACACCCCCACTGGACAAGATGCCCTCTCTTTCCTCCAACATTATCACGATATCCATCATCCTTGTCTGCCTCTGTCTCGTTGCGCCGAGCGCATCAGGAAAAATCCGACAGGGAGCCCCTGATGTGTCTAGATACCGGCGTGCTGATGCATCGGCTCATGATAACGTCTACAACGCATCCTCCACAGGCGTACCGACATCTCTTGCTTTGTCTACGACAAAGCGTGCGAAGACAAGAGTTCAAGACATAACGACGTCCAACGCCGCGCGCCGCACAACGGTGCTGAAATCGGTCCGGGCAGGTTGGAGCAAGACATCGCCGCGGGCTCGGCCTCTGAATCGTATCCCCGCGCCCACCAAGCGTCGTCGCCAAAACGACCAGCCGACGCCAGAACCGACGGGAGAGGCGTCCACGACGACGACAGTGTATGCCGATGGCGCGAACGCGTTCGCGTTGCTGCTACCCAGGAACGCAGGTGGTGAGCATCCCAAACTACTTGTGCGCGCAGTGCTGGAACTGTGTTCTTCGTGTTTAGAGATGGTGTCCGATGCAGAGGAGGACGGCGTCGCGTACTGCACGGACGGAATTCAGTGTGGAAGGGCATTTCCGGACGGGCTCATCTCGGGTGCCGCATACTCGGGAGCATCGGATGGAGCGTATGTACAGGTAGGACACGCGTTCGTGCCGTTGATCGCGGAAACGAGCTCGTGAAGCGGTATTGAAGGTGCTGTCTTTGCTCTAGATCACGGGTTGCATGGACGCGAGCAAATTTCCCTTTGCGAATGGCGACAGTGGCGGACAGTTTGACAATCGGTTCCCCAATGGTGCACAGTGCACATTCGGAGGCTATGGAGCGAGCTTTATCGAAATGTAAGGCAATCGATAATATCCATGCTACGTGGCTGATTGAATCTCTATGAAATGTTACTCTGTCTTGGCCATGCGGCGAACAAAAAGCGTGGAACCGTCTGCAAACCGGTTTTGTCTCCGGTGCTGCAAGGATGCGGATGATCAACAGAATTGCAACTCGCATCAAGATCGGAACGGGTGCCTCACCGCGGTCCCGGGTACCTATGAATTCGGGGGAGTCAGCTGTTCCTAGTTTTGGTTTGTCCTAGATGATGGACCACGCTGGACCGTGGTTAATACATGAATTCTCACGAGCCAGGTGGACGGTGGTCACTGCTCATTTTAAAACGAGCACACATTTCGTTGAAGGGTGGAAGCATGTTGTAGAACAGTACTGTATATGCCGGGGGTGTTGCCGTCGAGGCTTGGACCCATAGACACTTATTGTTGATCAATCTCACCGACTCGGAGCAACTATTCCAACCCCCTTTTTACATGGCGACAAACCACGGGCTTCTCGATCGGCCCCGACGTAACTTGTTGCGAATTTTGGAACTCATGCCGTTGCAAGAATGGGACAGTATTCTTGAACCTTTGTGGACCCCCCAAGCTCGTGGTGACAGCATCTTCATACATCGAATCCTAGAGAGAAGCTCCACTGACTTGCATTCAACTGTGATGTTCAGCAACGGAACCAATAACAAGACGGCAGCCGTACTGATGTGATTACCGTGGA
This sequence comes from Boletellus emodensis, assembly GCA_038089935.1. Lineage (NCBI taxonomy): Eukaryota > Fungi > Basidiomycota > Agaricomycetes > Boletales > Boletaceae > Boletellus > Boletellus emodensis. The sequence goes on along the minus strand of JBBPLU010000520.1, from coordinate 12,788 downwards.
TGCTCCTTCCTCCCACCCCCCTAGCACTCCCTTACGGCTACAAGATAAGGCTGTGGTCTCTTGCGCGAGCGACTTCGCCCAAGCGGACGGGTGATGGGCTTTGAGCAACCTACGGTGAACGCCGGTGAAAATATCGACACCATCTTATTGGCGATGCATCTCGCGAGACGAGAGTCCCGCGATGACGGGCCCCGAGTCGAATGTAGGAGTGCAACGCGCCAAGCACCGCTGCCAGGAGCGGCGCGTGCCTGCGTGTCAAGTCACCGGCGTCAGGAAAGCAATACAACGGACAGACATGGACGCACAATGACGCTCACTCAGTGATGAGACTCGACGTGAGCTCTTTGAGGACGTTGCGTGCCGTGATATTGCTGCGAACGAACTCGAGTGCCTTGTCGCGGCGTTCCTTCAAGCCGACCTGAGAAGAGGGGCGTTTGAGGATGCGTAAAGTTCGCTGCAGTACACGCAGATAGAATAAATGGACCTTCTTAGCAAGCCGATACGTAGATGTTGCAGAATACTTCGGGGCCCCAAAGGAGTTCGACAAAGGTGTACAAGCAGACTTGAGAGGCGAGAAGATGATCTTGCCTGTACAAAGATAGTACAGGAGGGCGTACCATCTGAGCTCCAAGGCGATCAGCGTCAGGCTAGAACAAAGACGGGGCTACTCACGTCTCCGGAAGGTGTTGTCATTGACCAAGATGTGGCGACTCTGCGAGGTATGAACCCCAACTCCTAACGGGGCTCGTCGACACAACGGCGTGCTTCAGACTCTTGACTACAACCTCACGACTACCTGGGCCTGCTTGGTCTTGTTTCTGGTCTTCCTCAGCGTTCAAGATGAAAACATCAGAGACGACCAAGTTGGGAGCATCCTTGGGTGATCTGGAAAACCCGTCAAATTCAAACAATTATCGTCTCAAGCTCACGACTCACTCGTCGTCGTACTTCGAAACATCTACGTTTGAGGAGAGTGAGACATGCGGTGCAGAGTCTTTTGTGTTTCACTGGGAAAGTCATCCTCCAGGTCGCTGTTGCTCACGTAGCCGTAGTCGTCAATAGAAATCTCGCTCAGAACTCGTTGGCCCTTTCCCGTGGTTTCAGTTGGGGCCCTGCCCTCGAGTGTTGTGGAGTTCAGTACTGTCATGCATACAAAGTGAGTATGATGTCGTGTCTATGTCGATGACAACACAAGAATACACACGCTTGGAGACATACTTTGAGCTGCTCGTCAAGAGATAGTTGTCAGCGCAAAGCGCACGTGGTTTAAAGACTCTGTTGGAAGACGAAGATCTGGCCGAGAAGAGATAAAACTGGGTGTAGATGATATTGTCGCCAAGGAGCGACTTTCTCAGGAGCTTCTCCACACGACTCTGTTTACCTGTGGACACGTTCGACGGGCGGACGGGAGGGGGAGGCATGACGATGGCTGAATCCATCGCGCACTTTATGGGTCGTATGCTCCGGTTGTCGCATTAAAGCAGCGCAGATGCAGGGAATGTGTGCACCTTTTCTGGCTGTTCATGCACGAGTGGTATGCACATCATTCCGAGATGACGTGCAAAAGATGCAATTGCTTCCAGATGCTAAAATCACACGAAAGGATGATGCTTGCTAAATCTACGTGTCCGTCAGACCCACTCACCTGACTGGGACCCTAGGAGGAGAACACGACTGAAGAGCACGAATATTCCCATTCGCCATACTTGGTCTTCACCAGACGCTCACATCGCGGTCCAGATACTCACAGGTCCTCGACGAAGCCTGGAAGAAAGATATAGCCCTCGACGGCCGAGACACATACCAGCCGGAAATCTTCGCCTCAAGTCACTAGACTCCATTTGAATCTATACGAAAATTTGCACGGCACGCGATGGAAGCTGGAAGACAATTCAGTAGGAAGCTCCATTAGGGTCAAACACCCCCATCTTGTCCAAACAACTTCATCACGTGATCTCACTCCAGTTGGACACCTGCCGCTACGTACCCTACGACCGATGCAAAATGACAGCATATCTGCCTGCCTATGTGTTCACCTGCAAGACGAAGCTGACAGACGTGCGAGAATGCAGAACGAGATATCGTTGCCACGCACAGCGCTGTCAACGATGACTCGCTCACCAACCTTCACTGACGTCGCAGGGTATGCTGCGCTGGCGAGATCAAGGGGGGGGGACGCACGCCCAGGGGGATAAACCGAACAACAAGAACAGAACGCGTGGCGGCGCGCACCGACACTGGACATGACGTGTGTGGTCCCCTTTCCGCAAGGGGCGGAAATTTGGGGGTATGTACTTTGGACCGAGCCTCGCGACGTCTTCGAGGACTGAACTAGGGTTTCAGTAGTGTGTCACCCCGCTTGCTTCGCAGACCGCACATGGGGACGGTGGCCGCGACGACAAACAAAGAGGCGAGACGTGGGGCTGTCAATCAATGTTTTCCGTGGAGTTCGCATCTTGAGCACTTGGACCCGACACGACCTCCCTGGACTGTTCTACTGCGTGCGCCCTCCCCCCCCAGTAAATACGAGACACTTGGAGGAGAACGTGAAAAATCACCTGTTTCCCGCCACATCGCCAGCCTATCCCCAGACGTGTTCGCCACACTCTACCAGCACATACAACCTCGAGCTCGGAAAGCGGGCAGCAGCCGGGGGCACAACTGGGGGGCACCCCATTGGACGCCACACGCGTTTTTCCCCTCGTCCGGCGCGTCGCCCGAACACGACACAGATTTGACGTTCGCGGGTAGCCGTTCCTCCCCCCAAAAAAACAGGCGGCAATACTTTGCAGCGCCGCCGCTAGTTGATATCAGGGTCGTTCTTGATCAATTTCTGAAACGAGCATTCAGGGTCGCCTACGTGCGATTCCTGACGTGTCCGTTTGCTCCAGAGATTCGTGTGTTGTGCGTGGGAAACCCCGTGTTCGTTCCGCGCCCATCCCATCTGGTCCCCTCGCAAACGCAGCAGCAACTCGACGGGATGGGTTGGGCTCGGGACAACATCCACTCGCGCTCGCACGAGTCTGCCTTCCGTCTGTTTTTCGTCGCACGTGGTCCCCTAGCAGATCGTGTCGTCTCATAATGTTATTACAGATAAGAGTGCGTTCGTCAGTACATGTGGCGCCGTGATAACCGAAATGAACCATCGTGATGGTAAGTATACAATCGTGAGTCCCAAAATCCACCGTGAACAGATCTGACGATCCTCATGCGCCAGAGGCGGTATGTACTTTTTGAGTCGTAGGCCAACTGGCCCACAAGTCCAATGACAAAAATGCCGCCGTGAAACAAACAAACATGCAAGGGAAAGACGAGGAAGAGAGGGAAAAAAGAGTGTGAAAGGAGCCTGTGCTCACAGGGGCGAATGTGTAGGTCAAGCTTTCCCAAAGACGAGCTTGCCCGTGCTGTAGCCGTTGCCGTGTTTCTCCACCTCGATGCCGATCAGCCTCGTCTTGCTATGCAGCCAGTCGAGACGACGGACGCCGCCCTCCCATCCACCGCCCATCTTGGTGCAGCGTTTTTCGTACGCGCGCGTCACCTTGCGCTGCGCACGACTACCGTGGCCGAGGGCTTCCCACTCCTGCGGGGTCACCCGCGCGAGGAGCGTCGTGTGGAGCGAATAGAGCAGGTCGAGATTGGTGATGTCCGACGTCCGGCTCGCTCTGCCCGAAGACCCGCTGCTGCCATAGTACACGGTGCCGCTCGGGGACGAGGTCGAAGGGCCGACGACGACCGGCCATGGGAACTTGTCAGAGCGCAACACGAGACGCGACGTCGCCGGCGTCGGCGGGTCGGTGGCCGGCTGCGCGAGCGTGTGTGCTGGCACGGCCGTGTGCGTCGTGCGATCGAGGACGGTACGCGATGAAGGCGTGTATGTGACATCGTAAGAGATAGGCGCGCTGTGTAGCCGGGTCGACGCGAACAGCGGGTGCATGTGCAGAGGGGTCGGGTGGTGCGGCATTCGATGCTCTGCGCTGCCCGAACCTGGAAGCGTGCGTTGGATCAGCCCGACTGCGCGGCGAATCTCGGTTGAACACGACGTGACGTACGAGAGTGCACGGATCCAGTGGCCGACGACACGCTGCCTTGCCAGGGTGGATTCTGTTTCAACGATGGTCGACGTTCGTATCTCGCATGGTGCGAAGAGCTGCCGGCGGAAGACCCAGGACGAGCAGATCCGGGAAGGAGCGACGAGCTCGAGTTGGTCCGAGAGGAGTGCCCAAACGACACAGAGGGCGACATGGAGGGGGTGTGTGGCATGGCATAATGTGCAACTTTACGCAAGGAACGTAGTTTGTCAGTAAAGGACAGGACGGGTGCACATATGGATACGTACGATGCTCGGAAGACTTGTAACTCGCACGGCGATACAACGGGGACCGTTCGGCCTTGGACGAGGTCCCAAACCGCACCGAACCAGACGAGCCGTGTTCCACGTCAAAGGCATTATATCGCAGTGGCGAGGGGTTGGTGGTGCGAGCGGAATAGCTATTGCTACGCTTCGTCTTCAAGCGTGGCGGAGAGGTAGGCCCTGAAGAACCTGCACCAGGAGCGGCATAGATGTAGTTGGGCGTTGGCTGGGAGCGAGAGCGCGAATGGGACCTTGCAGAATGAGATGGAGAGTTGTCACGACCACCGAAGATGTAGCGCAAGTAGGAAGTCATGATGTTTCGTTAAGTTGGTCGTCAACGCAAGGTCGTGTACTACCGTCAGACAAGAGTGCTACGATGGGTAGAGGACGGATGAGCGCAATGGTTGGCGTTCGACCACCTATATATACGCGCGATAAGAGGATTTCAGGGTCTGTGGCGAACTTATCACTTGCAGGTTCTAGACATGTTCGAAAGCGATGAATTGAAGTAAGAGGACCCCCAGAAAAAAATTGGCGAGCTGAGTACTCCGCGCTGGTGCCGAATGTTAGGAGGGTCTCATGCCGAAAATGTAATACGGACCGATTGGAGGGATCCCTTGATGGGTGCCAGTGAGACCAAATATCACGTCTTCATTTGTCCGGAAAGTCCACGCAACGGACAAGCGTGTCAGTCGTGCGACCGGCGTGAGCCAAAAATTCGGGGAAAACCGGGGGGTCTCTGAGGGGACAGTTGAGGTAAACATGAAGCGAGGCGGGCGTGGTCGAATCGGCGTCTTGTGGTTGGTCTGTAGGCCTGCCTTGAGGCGTCTAAGTTGGCTCTGATTACCGCCCGCAGCTCGCTTCCCGAGGGCGCATGGCGGCCGCATGTTCGCCGTGACGCATACGACGCGACCACCCCGTTGGTAGGTCCCGTCGCTTGACAAGCACAATCCCCACGAATGTTGCCAAAAATTTAAGTCACCACTTTGGCCATGTCAGTGCGCCCTGCTCGCCTCTGAGTATGGCGCTTTTCAATTCCTGCCCTTTGCACGAAGGAGATACGGGAGCACGAGCAGCGCCGGGCGACTGCCGCGTCTGGCGGACCGATTGAACGGTTTCAGGAGAAGGCAAAACGAATGCGTGGCGCTCTGACGGGGGTCTAGAACCAGCTCGATAGAGTGGCGTGATAAAGCGTCCAGTTACGTCTCGCGCGCTGCAGGCAGGAGGTCATTAAACGCGCTAGCCGAAATGAAGATTTGAAGATGCTCTCCTGGTCGATCGCTGATCATGCCCTGTCGCGTTCGCGTTCTCCTGCCACGCGAGAGGGCAAAAGTCTTGCTGGGGGGCATCCATCGCGGATTCACATTTCCTGTGGCAGCACGACACACACGCGCGACTCGGAGTGGCAGAGCCGAGTGTGAAGTGAGCCGGACGATGACTATCCCCTTGCCAACCTGCTACGTAGCGCTACGCTCAGATCGCATCGTGTGCTTGAGGTTGCGGAGGTGTCCTTAGCAAGCCCTCGAACGTCTGAAAGACAACACCGGCGCGAGCAGTCGACCCCAACCCACGAACAGCGATCGCATATGCGAGGGTGGTGCTTGTTTTCCATAAACAATCCCTGATTCAGACCACCATCACCAAGTACTCGGCCATGAGCCCTGTCCTCGGAAAAATTCTCAACAAACTTAAGCATAGTACGAGTCCCTCGCAAGGGGGCGTAGCACCCCTGGATTTAGATGATCCTACCACGGACGACCTTGTCTATCGCTTCCGGAAGCAAAGGGGGGTAAACCTCGGTAAGGACCCTACGCCCACACCCCCGACTTGATCACCCAGCAGACAGGGTCTTGGTTTGTCCTGGAGCGGTGGATCGCAGAGGCGCCGTTCGCTCAGGCACTACCACCTGGGCAAAGCGACCTGGATGTCGCCAGGGGACCTCACGCAAGGGAAATCTTGGAACGCCATTGGGATACCTGGGTCACAAGCAATGATTTCGGGTGGCTCGCCACCAGGGGCATAAATACCGTGCGGATCCCAGTACGCCATCCTCTTCCTTCCGGATATTCCCTTCACTAGATCACGCATACAGATTGGGTTCTATCACTTGTGCAGCCTTGATCGTACCTTGCTGGTAGGGACGGACTTTCATGGCCTTGACGGTGTATTCGAAGGTGCTTGGACCCGACTCGTGCGGGCGGTCGAGACCGCGCAACTCTATGGCATAGGCGTTCTGCTCGGTCAGCGATTCTCCCCTCTCCTTCTTCCTTCCTAATACAACATATGCAGACTTGCATGCTGCTCCTGGGAAGCAGAATCAAGATTCTCACTCTGGGACGTCGTCTCCTGCGGTTCTATTCACCACTCGATCCAATTTAGACCTGACCGTTCGAGTCCTTCGCACTCTGTTGTCTGCGCTGCGGTCACTCCGAGCGGAACACGACCCTCCAATTAGCAACGTCGTCGGAATCGAGCTACTCAACGAGCCCAAGCCGTCGTCCCATTCCACGTTGAAGGACTGGTACGGCAAGGCGATAAGGGAACTACGCACCGTGGACCCACATGTGCCGATTTACATATCTGACTGTTGGATGTCCGACGATTATGCTCACTTTATCAAATCGTTGCCCGGGCCCTCCGCACCGGTTTGTCTAGACCACCACCTCTATCGCTGTTTCACCCAGGAGGACATCTCAACCCCGGCCGCTCAGCATGCCGTGTCACTCATGGATCCCAACGCGCCGACGCCACAGACGTTGGCACGCGTTGCAGGCATCCTTGAGGATGCCGGGGGGGCGCTCGTGGTCGGGGAGTGGTCGGGCGCGTTAAATCCTGGCTCGCTGCAAGGCCCCATCGACGAGCGGGAAGAACGGGCGCGATACATCGCTGCACAGCTCGCCCTGTTCGAGCAGCATTGCGCAGGATGGTTCTTCTGGACGTATCGGAAGCAGGCTCCCGGCGATCAAGGGTGGTCTTTCAGAGATGCGGTGGAAGCGGGCGTGTTTCCGCATCGCGTCGGAGTGTATCCGAGCAAGAACGTTCCTGCGAACGACTCGGACAGAGTGGGCCGGAAGGCTGCCGCGTTGGATCAGGCTCTAGGTTGGCTCCATTTTCCACCTCTCTCTGCCCTTGGTTCCTCAAGATAGGGTGACAGGTAGACACACTGCCTATTGGGCTCAGTACACAGGACATTACGAGCATTGGCGCTTTAGCAAAGGGTACGACCAAGGTTGGGAAGACGCTTACCGGTTTCTTCTGCACAACGTTGGAACCGAGCGCGCGGCCTCGGAGCTCGGATTCCAGGGTCTGTGGAAGAAGAGGAGATCACAGCACCACGGCACAGAAAACGGGTTTAGCAACAATATTTGGGAATATGGTGAGACACCCGGATTCGATTGCCTTTTTCGCTTGCAGGTTTCATGGATACGTTCTATGCTGAACCCCCCCTTAGAACATGGATACGTGCAGGCAGTTCGGGACGCAAGCCTTGACTTTGGGACTGCATATTGTTAAGTCGCTCGCTGTCCTCTCAGTCATGACACAAGCTTTCGGCCACTCGTTACCCTATTCCGGCACCGTAGCGCATGTAGCTTTCAACTTTCAACGCCCATTTCTGTTCCAGCAGTGTCAGACGCAACAAGTACGAGGTGGCGACAGCAGGCCTTCAGGAGCCGGGGAGATAGGTTCAAGGATGTTTTTTTTTGTCTGACGTAGTATACTACCAGTGTATCGTGGAACGTTGTACCGGCACTCCATCCTTGCGCGAGGCCATGGCTCGCCAAGATCTTCCGCCCATCACAGACGTCTTGCGACTTTGGCGGCGACGTGCTCACGAACCAAGCATGGGGGTAGAAGACTCAAACAGTGGGTCTGAGTCGAAGCGATCGTAGAAAGATACTGTCTCTCTGAGCACCACATAGCCATCCTCTAATTGCCACGCAATAGTCTGTCTCTTCCCAAGAAGCTTGACCAATAAGTAGAGAAGGAAAAGTGATTTGCCTGATAACAGCATACAAGTTCAAATCAAGAGACGTGGCACACTGTACCGGACTCACCGATACCAGGTTGGCCTGTAACATAGGCCCCGCATTCATAGTACCAATCTTCCTCAAATGCTTGTAGTGCGATGCGGTATTCCTCCCTCACAAGTATCTTGTCGTCCTCTGGAAGCGCATCTCTCAGGAGGACGCTGAACGCCCTGACATATCCTGACATGTCGATATACTCGAGTCTCGTGCGGTCATCACATTTCAATATCGCCTGTGGATTGCCCCAAAGCGCGCCGGAAAGTGAGGCCAGGAGGAACGAGATCGTGTTGAAAAGTTAGGAGCAAAACTTACGTCACCCGGGCCGCAATTGCCCTCGTCATCATCGAAGCACGTGATATATGCCCCACTTATCCCGACGCGGGGCAACGAGTCCCACTCCGCTCTGCTGATCGACGCATACACGTTTGTTCGGCGCGCGCCCACGTGTCCACCCACCACTCGCCATCAGCTGCACTTTCGCTCATCCTGACTCCGTGGACGGGTGCACTCGCGACGGGCTCGACATCCGTTTCGCGGGAAATCGGGTGCGAGCTGCTGCCGCGACCTATTTCCAACTTGCTCCAGTCTTGGGGCTAACGACGACGGCCCATACCGATAGGATGTGTCACAGGCGAAACAAAATCGCGTATACATTCTCCACATTGGGCATCCGTCCATCCGATTACATCCATTCCCTAGGCGCATATACTATCACGCTCGCCCATAAACATCGAGGGGCGGACGAATGAACGTCTGCTGTAAGAGCAATTCGGCGAACGAACTCGTACGCCCACGTAACATTCGAACTCACAATCGGCGTCGGTTTGTTATCCAGGATGGCCTCGATTTTCTCAAGGACTTCGGGCGTCAGCTTGGGGATCACATCCAGCGCCTTCAGGTTGTCTAGCACCTGCTCAGGTCTCGGCGCCCCGAGAATCACCGTACTCGTGTTTGGGTTCTTGGCCACCCATGCCAACGCCAGGTGCGTCACCGAGCAACCGAGTTCTGACACATACATTCAGCCCGTCTCCCAGAACATGCCGTCGTCGGGTACGAACCAGTTTCCGCAAACTGCGTCAGCTCTTGTACCTTGCGGATCTTTTCCCACAGACTCTTGAGCACGTCCTTGAAAAAGTCGGCGTGCGTGGCGAAGCGCGATTTTTCTGGAATCCCGTTGTTGTACTGGCAGGCGCATTCAGTGAGCCCCGTGTTCCATACGTCATCGACACGAAGCTTTGAAAGCAACGTCCTCGCGAAACATGCTGACGTGTTCAGTGCACGTTGTATAATCAGTGATCGTGGCTGAAGTGCTGACAGATTGCCAGGCCGAGCGTTTGTTTGGAGTACCCTACCAGCGAGCCTCGTTAGCGAGCTGTGCGGCCGACTATGCCAGCGTCGAGCTGAGCATCAGATTGGGTGCCTTGGGTCTATCCTACGCCCGCTGCTACCAGTAATGACAGCGATCTAAAAGGTCGACCAGGGCAGCCTGGTGGACCCCGGTGGAAAACCGATGGTGGGACATCGATGCAGAGCTATGCGTGTTGCAGAAGCGTGATGCTAATGTAACCTATGACTAGGTATGAAACATCGATTGGGTTCGTTAGCCTTCCGATCACCCCTCCGTCTGCCTGCTCCGGTGCCAGACAAGTCTGCGATATACTCGGGTCCCTTCTGCCCACTATCGAGCCCTAATAAACCCAACAAGACCAGTGGCGCGCAGCGAACGAGAGGCTTACCGGGGCAAATTTACCAAGTTTTTATGGTCCCCCCTAAACGCCACGAGAGTACGTGATCTGAGAGACGAACGCCCTACGGCCCTCGCCCATACCGCAGCCATTACTGGCGCGACTATGACTCTTGGGGTCGTGGTGCGGATTACGACTATCGTTAGGGCGGAAAGGGACGATACGCCAACTACCGAGACTACGACCAAAACTACGGTATCTATTTTTTCTTTTTCTTTTTTCCCAATTTCACTAGAGTGGACACTTTTTGTTGCATTATCGTGTGCACTTTTCACATCTCTCTCGCTTCCAGGATGTTCCTGTGTTATGTTGCGCTCGCCGTGATGTTTCTTCCACGGAGACTGCTCAGACTCGAACGAAAACGAATCACATCATTACTAGTGGCCTTGCTATTGTATCGTTATCATCTACGACTGCCTAACCTGACTGCAGTTCGGACTGACCAATTGATCTCGGTCGTTTGACCCAAGATTCGAATACAAAAATGACCATCCGTCTGTCGGCCAGACGATCGAAAGAATGGTGCGGACGTGTGCTCGTAAAATTACACGAGCTTATCTCAACACGGGCACCAAGCTGCTGCGAGCACACGGGCGTGCTTGTCCCGGATCACGATTGTACCACCACTGCCGATCATTGATTATCATGTGCCATCTATCATAACTTATCGCATCGTCGGGAGCGTCAATCATACGTAGAGATGGACCCAACTCACCAGAACCCCGCACGTCTTCCTCCGCACGCTCCGTTCTCTTGCGATGTCTCAAGAGACCTGAATCGTTTGGCCCAATGCCTCTTGACTCGCTTCAGGGATGCGATTCCTGTCATCACTATTCCAATGGTGCCTCTTGTATCCTGGCTTTATGTTGCCGAGAGACGTCAAAACGACAGTCCAATGTGCTGCGAACCGGCGCTCCCGACAGCCATGGCATCAGCCCGGGCCAGCGAAACAATGTGTCGAGGCAAAGACCTCTGTCATGATCCGTCTCACAAGAAAACACAGAACGCTGAGCAGCTGCAGGTGTCAAGACCTTCCGGCGCAACGAAAGAAAAAGAAGAGGGTAAAAGGCCAGTCTAGTTCGTAGATGGTCAGGTGATGGGCTAACGGCTTGACAGCTGGTCCCGGAGCGCGACGGTGCGCAACAAGGAAAGCCCTTCAGGCTCTATCGCTTTTGTGCCCTGGGGCACGACGCTATCCCAATGCTCGAGCAGTAACCTAAGCGGTGGGCGTGCAGGCGCCGGGGCTGATCGGATGGCCGTCGTATCCAGTCGTGATTCCGATTCTTCAAGTACAAGACCGGTGAGAGGGACCAGCGAGAAATGGTGTTCTGGCCGAGCCACGCCGAGTGGGAGATAATGGCGGGCGGAAGGAAAGACACGAACACACAGGCATCATTTCCCATTGGCCGAAGCCTCCCGATGATCTTGGCACATGAACGAGCGACCATCACGATTGGGGGCAATGGGGAGAGTACGGTGCGTTTGTGCAACGCCCCCTGGGCATGCCGCCGCTGCCACATCAAGTCCGAGGACGAGGGCACTAGTACAATAGCGAGTAGGCTTCTGAGCGTGCTGGGCTTGAGGGTGCCTTTCAGGAGGTCTAGGGTGCGTCCCGTGGAACGGAGCGAGGGCAGGCACGCAGTCGTCGGGAAGGGCGCCGTGGTGCGTGATCCGATGGCTCGAGGGCCGTAGACGGTAAGGACGAGGGCCAAGAGACCGTCGGAGTTCAAAATAGGATCGGAGTGTAAAATGTAAGCTGGTCGATTTATCGAGACTATTCTGATACCCTTATAGGACTATCGTAATGAATCTGAATTTGAACTAGAGGAAGGTGACAAGATGGCAATGCAGGCGGTTGAGTAAGGGACATACTCATCAATGTATGTTCATCATCTGTCATGTGTGTTCTGATTGTGCTTGCCTTGGGCTTTGATTATCATTAATTAGCAAAGTAACATGTTTTCCGAAGAGTGTGTATGTGTATGCTAGAGGTGTGTATTATTACAGAGTATGTCATGTAGCATTCAGTTTTGGTGATATACACACCTGGGACCTTAGTATTTGCAGGGCTTGTGTCTGATGCCATCATGCCTGCATTTATCTGCAAAGCTAGGCAGCCATAGCATCTGATCTTTGGCCTCATCATGCTTGATCACAAGCCAATAGTCGGCCTTCCTCATATCCTCAAACTGTCTAGACATTATTCATACACTCTCCTAGCATTGAGCATCTCTGCAGTGGCATTGTCTCTCTCTCCATTGAATAATCATGCTGCTTCTCATCAGCTGTCGTCACTCCCCAATGTGCTGTGACCAATCATGATGGAATCTAATTTACCACCGATGATGCCCATAGAGGTCAAGGCTGCCAGTGTTACAAACAAAGCAACAACTATGGAGCAACATAATGAGAGTGGGAGGTGATTGGTGTGCGGTTATAGCACCACAGTCCACTTCTCACTTATGGCGCAGCAACGAAGGGATATGTCACAGTGTGAGACTCACTGTGGTAGCAGAGTTTTGTCTTGGTAGTGATTAGATAGGGTTTCGTGTGGGGTAATGACCTCAGTGAGGTAAGGAAGAATATGAAACCCGGAATGAATTCCGTTACAGCATTGGGTACGTTACATGCTGTTTATATACTATAGATAAAGCGGAGATAGAA
>JBBPLU010000519.1:0-15973 GCA_038089935.1 Boletellus emodensis | reverse complement strand
TCCGACAGAGGACTCAAGAGTACGCTAGATTGTGTAGAATGAGAATGAGAATACAAAGCGTTGTACTACGGCTTATATAGAAAGGGAGAATGCGCACGGACCAAGAGGCCGTGTAAGCGAAGAATACCGTAGTAGGGGAAAGAACAAATGACACGTAATCGGAGAAGGACATGGAACATGATGGAAGTGGAGTTGGTAATCAGTATGACTACCGAGAGAGAAGCGGAGAGAAGTAGTCGAGATAACAAACGTGTACTCTTGGATCGTTTACGATCAAGAGGAAAGCTTCGTGAGAAAAGTAAGTAGAAGACGAAGAGGCGAAGTAACGAGGATGTCGTAGGAGAAAAAGGAGGACATGAGAATAAGGGGATAAAATCGTAACAAAGGGGGTAATGTTACAATTTTGTCCCCTTACTCTTATATTCTCCTTTTTCTTCTATGTCGTCCTCGTTGCTTCTCGTCTTCGTCCTCGACTTACTTTTCTTACAAAGCTTTCCTCTTGATCGTGAACGATCCAAGAGTACATGTCTGTTACCTTGACTACCTTCCTCCACTCCTCTCTTCATAGTCATACTGATTACTCATTCCATTTCCATTGCATTCCACATTCTTCTCTGATTACATGTCGTTTGTTCCATCTCCTACTATGGTGTTCTTCGCTTACGCGGCCTCTTGGTCCGTGTGCTTTCTCTTCTCTTATTTAAGCCATAGTATTATACCTTGTATTCTCATTCTCGTTCTATGCAATCAAGCATACTCTTGAGTCCTCAGTCGGATCTTTCGATTGTGATCTTAGTCCGTTCCTACCAAGGAACGTATAGTCTCCCTTTAGGCTGAGTTGTACCTCTTCATGAGCATCCTGCCTTTAGGTCAGTCCTAGCACACTCGAGGTACACACCTGTGTAACAATGATCACAAAAAATAGACTAAAATGATACCCCATGCATTTACAATGTCACTTCCTGCATGAATCTCACCTGTATTGCTTGTAGTCACTAGACCATGACCTGTCTCTCCTAGCATCTTACGATGCTCTGAGTATGTTGCTTTAAGGCTAATGTAAAGTATAAACAAGGAAAAAGATCATAGTCAAATATGATTACATACCTATGAACACAATTTTTGATAACCCCTTTAAGCATTGGGAGATCATCTTTCATGTACTCAGCATCAAGAAAAGTCTCAGTCTCTTCATCAAGAAAGAAAGCCTCTGCAATGTCAGAACAATGCTAAATAAGACTCCTCCCTTTCCCAGTAGGTGTTGGATTGACAGAAGTACCCTTATCAAATCCAAGGGCAACCTTCCAGGTCACAGACTCTTCAATAAGAGTCAAAAGTCTGTCTGTGAGATGATAATTCTCAGGTTTTGCCCAGCTATACCATATATCAGATGAAACTACACCCATAACAATGAAAACCCACTGAATAACAGGTTGGGCCTTTTTTGTCTCACTCTTATTCTCCTTTTCCATGGATTTCAGAGTGTGGGTTGACTTAGAATCAGAGGAATGTGCTAGAACCTTCTTAGGAGTATGGGATTTGGATTTGGAAGTGGGTCGAGAACCAGCCATTGTGATAGTAAGTGATGTAAAGGAGTGGATGTAAAGGAATGTGGGTCAACGAGGGGATGATTGGTGCAGACGGGCAGCGTGCAAATCAAGTGCGCGCAACACTGCGTGTTGTGATTCAAACTCAGCCACGACGTTGCCGTCGACTTGCCGAAAACAAATCTCAAAGCGGCGAGAACGGTTTTGAGCACTTGCTCCTCAAAACGAATCTCAAAACGGCACTCAAAACGGCCTCAAAACGACGGCCGTTTTCTACTTTGAACGACCCTAATGGCTCAGGCATGGCAGCAGATCGCAGCGACCGCGGCAGCCTGTTAGACTGTAGTTCTGCAGCTTTCATTCTCATCTTGTCGGAGTCTCAAACTTGCCATCGATGCTCGTCCTAGCGCCCGCTAACACAATTCAATTCTTGAGGCGCACTGCAGAGGCATCGGTATGCTGGTGCGTTCTTCCGTTCCTATCGCGGGTCCTTACCTCTCACATCCTATTTTTGTTGCACCATTAACCAGACTATCCGTTTCCAGAGGCTTTTTTGTTTCCGGCGTAATCGCCTCGGGGCCATCTCACTGGCAGGCTTTTATGCCGCGTTCGCCAACCCTATCCATATCGACCACCTTTCTTCATTCCGGGATGAACAATCTCGCCCCCCATTCCGTGCAGAATCAGCCAAGCCACATGAATGTATCCGGGGTGTGCGCCACCATAAACGCACTTGATCCCCTCGCGACGAGCGCTGCGATAACCAAAGAGTCTGCTATACGCGAATGCCTTGGGACCTCTTGGGGATTGTGGGTCCTGTCGTCCGATCGAGATCGTGACATGGCCGCCACTGTAGCTGTCTTGTCGGTTGGCAGAGATAAACCGTAGGCGGGTGGTATGTGTCATGCCCGGAGTTTCAAAGGACCCGTGATCGAATCATGCGCATATGTGCTGGCATGTTTACATATTCTCCTGGTTAGTCTTTTGACAGCCCGGTAAGCAGCTTCTGTAAAGAGGACCCCACCGTATCAAGGGCGCATTACAAGCACTGGTTGATGGCCGTAATGGTGCCTATTTCTGGTGTCAATTGTCGTACCTCGCTAATGCGGCCATTTGGCCCGCGATAGATCCTATGTATAATGTGGCATTCTCCGGCCGATGTAAGTGCTGTCCCCCCTCTTATAGTCGTGTCTCGGTGCTTTCACTGCTCTTGTAGGTCGCCTGGGGTGAGGCCAGCAGAGACGGTTCTCCGTACTGTTTTATGACCGCGGCCCTGCGGTACATGCGCTCGGTTAGCGAAGGACTGAAACAGTGATCGCGGAAGTTTTGGCCCTCCTGTGACAGGGACAGCCTTGCGAGATTGAATTCCAGTGCTCGCTTATAAGCAGAGTGCGACCAGGTTCTCCCCCTTGCCTCCTTTTCCATCCAAGATGTTTTATTTGGCCATCCTTGCGTTATCATTGTTCCCCATCTCCAATGCATTGTCGGTCCCCGGAATGCTGGACACGGGTCCAAACTCTGACATACCATCAGATTCGGTGAGGCCGGTCACAACCTTTCGTATAGTGAACCGGCACATCACCCCAGATGGGTACAGCCGATCGTGAGCTGACATTTAGTGTCGTTTCCTTTTTTCCCCATTATGTCTTGCAGAGCAACTCTTGTCAATGGTGTACTTCCCGGCCCGTTGATTCAGGCCAAGAAGGCAGGGATTCTGCCGGTACTGAGACCTACGTACTCACCCCTCTCTAGGGCGATCATTTCTCTATTCGAGTTGTCAATGAACTCACGGACCTTACTATGCCTCTGGCAACCAGCATCGTAAGCAATTCTACACAGTCATCTCGTGTGTTATGCTACATTCTCATGCGTCTCCCAAAGCACTGGCACGGGATTTTCCAGCGACGGTCCAACTGGGCTGACGGTGTTGCATATGTCACACAGTGCCCGATTGACCAGAACGAGGATTTTGAATACAGGTTCGATGTCACCGGCCAGAGTGGAACGTACTGGTACCACTCGCATTTTTCAACTCAGTATTGTGACGGTCTCCGAGGAGCACTGGTTATCTATGACCCCGAGGACCCTCTAAGACACTTGTACGACGTTGATGATGGTATGGTTCCATCGATCTTCTCTCCGCGCTTTTGTTGACCCCATCACTCTGAACAGCAAGCACAGTCATCGTCGTCTCAGAATGGTGAGCGAAATTCCCGTGCGGTAGAGCTTATTCGCTGAGCTAGCTTCAGGTATCACGTAGTTTCTCCTATACTCAACCAAATCCGTGCAGCGGTGGTTTCGAATGCGACATTGATCAATGGTCTCGGTCGTTATGCAGGTGGCCCGCAAACACCACTTGCGGTTGTCAACGTCCAGGAGGGACTACGATACCGGTTTCGGGTAGTCGCCACGTCCTGCGATGAATCATTCAATTTCACCATTGACGGTCATCGGATGACCATTATCGAGGCAGACGGGAATTTGGTGGTTCCTACGGACGTGGATTGGGTTATCATCTATCCTGCTCAACGCTACTCTGTGGTTGTCGCAGCCAACCAGCCCGTTGGGAACTATTGGATCCGTGCTTTGAGCGGCGAGCGCAACACGTTTGAGGGTGGTCAAAATTTGGCCATCTTGCGATACAATAGTGCTCCTGACGAAGATCCCACTTCGACACCTACCCCGAATGGAATCCCGTTCAGCGAGACCAACCTTCACGCACTCATCGATCCACGTGCACCCGGAGGAGATGTCCTTCACATGAACCTCGATCCTGGATTCAACCGCACAGACGCGCTCTTCATGTTCAACAACGTATCTTTCATCAACCCCCCAATTCCTGTGCTTCTCCAGATCCTTAGCGGCGCAAGACATCCATCGCAATTTTTGCCAGCTAGGAGTGTTTATGTGCTTCCCCCGAACAGGACCATAGAATTGAGCTTCCCCAACCCTGCCGCGGCTCCCGGAGCTCCCGTACGTACCACGGCCGTGATGTTCCGCACTGCGCTGATCCTGCCTGCCATTTTAGCACCCTATCCATCTGCATGGTGTACGTGGCTCACCCTGCTCATTTCTGTTTCTGAACGACCCGTTTGTTTTCTAGCATTCGTTTAGTGTTGTGAGGAGTGCGAACAGTGCTGAGCTCAACCTCGTAAATCCCGTCCGGCGTGATGTCGTGTCCATCGGCAAACTGGCTACGGACAATGTCACTATCCGTTTTTCGACGAACAACCCCGGTCCGTGGTTCCTCCATTGGTGAGCCATCCCCCCCATTTTTTTACGAGAGCGTAATTGATTGGACGTGTTCATGGATTCAGCCACATTGACTGGCATCTCTTCCAGTGCGTCGTTTCTGATAGGACCCGATGATCGTACGTGCACCTAATTTCTTGAACAACCATCTAGCGGATTTGCTGCTGTGATGGCGTCAGCGCCGGGCATAGCGGCGAAACAGGAAGGAAAGGTGATACCAGGTAGGTCGTCGCGCGCGCGAAAGACATGGCAGCGATTGATCGTTTTGATGTACACCCGCGTCTATGCAGCGGAATGGTACCGACTATGCCTGCCGGACAACAGGCTGGATCAATCGTACCATGGGGTACCCCTTGGTTACTACTAGGTGGCGTCGCGCAGAGAGCGTCCCACTTTTTCCGTGGGAGGGGAGCGCGCTGCGGAAGGCGAAGAAAGGCGCAGTGGAGTGAGTGGTACGTAGAGGGGAAAGGGAAAATGTCATTACTCAATGACTACGAGGCACAAATGTAGTTTTTGTTTGTCTTTATAATTCCTGTCATTTTTGATCGTGCTCAGCTCGGGTGGATGGACGCCCAGATGATAATCACCGCGAAGGGCGTTAATAACTTAATATACGAATAGTCGGAACAGCGATCATCGCATGTTACGATGAGCTAGTGTGGCCGGGTTAGCAATTATGATAAGAGGGGAATACGTCTCGATTGGACGTTCAAGGGCATGGGAACATATGGAAGAAGAATGGTCTGAGGAATATTACTACTCGCATCGTCCTACAGCCGACCTTTTTGTGAACGATGTTGAAGCCCGGCGAGGTCGCGGACATGGAACGCCGGTGAGCCCGTCTCGCTGGCAACTCTTGGGCATAGTGATGGACGCGTTCGGTTCTGAACGTCGGTTCGAATCGAACCGAACCGAAAGTTCGATGCACGTTCATCCGCTCAGCCTTTCTAGTTGCGTTCGAACCTGTTGTCTGCATTAGGAGCTCATACCACCAGACCATGTTTGATGAATTGCATTCAAAGTTACATGTCCGCCAACCTCAAACTGTTGCTCGAGTCGAAGATTCTCGACGACCTTGATCTGCGCGTGGGCCGTCTGATCATGCGCGCACTGAGTAGGCGGCCCAGTCGCCCATGTCTCTGTCCGATAAACCGGGATGCGCTGGAGAAGCACAAGGAGTGGCTTGCATTGCGGGATATCCCGGGCCCTATCATCCCCAGCCAGAAAGCGTGGTCTAGCAAGGACTCGCCCAGGATGTCACCGCCCGGTTCGTCGAAGAAGACGGCCGGGCAACCTCTGAGGCTATCTTTGGCGAGCGCGAGTCCGGTCCTACGTCCGTCGATTGCGCCGCACCGGCCGCCACCAGGGGGAGACGAGATTCTCGTCATGGATGATGCGGATGGGGGGGCTGGCCATCAAGCTGAGCACTATACAGGCAGGCAGAAGCGAGGAAGTGCTCGGTTCGGCACTCACTGGGAAACCGGGATGGAAGACACGACCGGTGACACCTCGGTGTGTAGTCTTTGGGCGCGTTTGCTTATTCTTCTAATTATTTGGCTAATGTGTGGATAGCACGGACCTTACGGCGATCATGTCAGAGGCGGAGAATGGGAGGAGGCAAGTAACATCCGAGGACTCTCGACTCGGAGAGCGTTCCAGTATCAGCCCGAGTGCGGCGACGGCGACAACCAACACTGCTCAAGGTTTAGGCCTGTTGCGGGAGCCTGGGCAAGTGGCTGGACAGCGTTTGCTATCTGACGATGTCCCAAAACCACGTCGCATGCCGTCGGACTCTGTGACGCCCCCAGAAGTCCGAACCTCTTCTAGCCTCGGCACCGTCACCGGGCCGTACGAGTGCAACAGCTCGCGGAAACCGTCGTGCGTTGACTATCTGACTTCACATTCACAACTTGATCATCCAGCTTGGGTGGTACGTGGACATTACTGCCGGTACAACCGATCGCAGCGGCTACGGTACCTGGTACAGAGGCGCCAGGGATGTCGTCGTTTGCAAGGATTCAACGGATGCAGGCGATGCAGGACACGATGACGACACCAGCGCGGGATAAGCGGTCGCTGCAGGACATTTCAGGCAGAAGAGCGCGCCCGGCAGCAGGAGGCGGACCTTTTAAGGTGGTGGGCTGCGGAGGAGGAGCGTGTACGTCTGGAAGTGTTGGTACAGGAGGAGGAGCAGCGGGCACGAGAGCAGGTCACGCAGAGCAAGAGGGCGGGAGGCAAGGCGCGGGCTCGGAAACCCAAGAGGGATGTGCAGTCATCTCGGGGAGGGAAAGGACCGTCGAGCGGGGTGAGCCAGCAGCGGGAGCGACGGACGGCATGAAGTAGAGAGGTGGCGTATTGGTTATGGTCGTGGTAATGGTGAGCATGTTCCACTTGGTCATTTCCAAGGTTCAAAATGACACGGATGTCACATGTCATTGACTGTGACCAGGTTGTTTTTTCTGTGAGATGGGATAAGTTATATAGATTCGCTCCTCTGCACTCTCGGGGGCGTTGGGTTCAGGTACGTGGCGAAGGTGTGCTGGCGAACGTGAACCATCGGACATTGACATGATCATGCCTACTTTCTTTGCTTGCTTTTCTAACTTGACAATGTTGTGCTCACGCTCGTTCGATCACTTTTTGTTTCCCGCATGTTTCTGTGCGTAGACTATATGCCATCCTAGCTACTGCTTGGACTTATTGCGGAGCTCCGCGGAGACTGAAAATTTAAAATCACTCGCATTTACGTCTACCACAGTGGGAATCTTAACACAGCCACAATTGTCCCCCCCGGGGGCAATAGTCTTGTAGGAATTAAGAATGCAGCTAGCGCATGTGCATACAACAGATTCAGAGAATAAATAAAGTGACCAGCCAGCGAGGAAACAGAATAGCTCGGACTGCGGACCCTCACCCCCGCCGGTACGGCCTCACCACCATCGGCAACTGAGGCTTGCGCTCGGGATCGCTCCGCAACATAGGCCGGTCCGCGAACGTCGACCGAATCCCAACATCGCTCTCGGACACGCCAAGCTCAAACTCGAACGCGCGCATGAGCGTAAACAGGAGCGCCTTCATCCTGTGTGTCAGAAAGACACCGTCAGTCATCCATCACGCATTCCAGACAAACCACGCGTGCGACTCACTCGACGAGGGAGAATCGGTATCCGATGCAGGCTCTAGGTCCACCAAGGAAGGACAACATGTGGCCCCACACGCCTGGGATGTGTGACACAGCCTCGGGCGTGTTTTCCCACCGCTCTGGCCTACATGCACAATTCCCAGGAGGAATGTAACAAGGAAAACATGACGCACTTGAACTCGCGCGCATCCGGTCCCCACAGTTCGCACGACCGGTTGATCGCGAGGATGGGGATAAAGACTGAGTCGCCCTTGGTGATTCTGTGCGGTAGAGGGTTACGATGAGGTGAGGCTGGATACGCGAGCCGTACCTGATAGAGTTGTGGATAGCACCCTTGGCGTCCGTGTATGGCTTCTCGACGGGCAACACATCGTCTTTCATCGCGATCCGCAACACTTTTGCGACAGGCGAGTGTACCCGGAGGGTCTCTCTCACGACGGCGTCCAGGTAGGGAAGCGCTATGAGCTCGTCCATCGAGGGGGTGTCGGTATCAACCGAAAGGAGCTCCTCTCTGAGTTTGGTTTGCACTCGAGGCACTTTCATGAGCGCGAAAAGTGCCCAAGCAGTGGCCGTGCTATCAAATCATCCAATAACCGTAACGCTTCCGCAAGTGTGGGACCGTACCTTGTCGTTTCATGACCAGCGACCAAGAATGTGGGGACCTCTGCAAGACAAACATGAGCATCAGAGTCTAGAGCCATGGATGGGTGGGGACACGCGCGCGCTAACACGTCCTCGTCGGGCAACCTCTGACTTTCCGGGATGTCCGTCGCCATGTTCGCCTTGACCAACAACGACAACAGGTCTCGACCCTGCAGGCTGCTCTTTTCGATTTCACCCTCGTCTGTCGCGTTCTCCAGAGCCGCCGCTTTTGCACCTGCCAACAGTTCTTTACCGATGCGTGCCATTGTGAGCTGTGCCGCCTGGATTCGACGCGAACGTTCAGTTGGCTGTCACGGAGGTCAACATCATGGCAAAGAAGGGAATCCTTGGGATACTGACGATGGGACGAAGGAGCGGAATCCATGTTTGCAAGATAGTGAGGACACCCTCGGCCACGCCTGCGGCAAACATGGTCTGGAAAGCCTCGTTCAACTCGTTTGGTTTCTCGTTGGCGTTTAGGGAATCAAAGTTGTAGTTGAAGCCTGACGGCGCTCGGTGGGATATCCCTGGGCCAAAAACAGCAGGAGACTGACCTGCGAGACCGATCACGTCAAGAGTCATTCTACCCAGCCACTGCACGGCGTCGACACGAGCGCCGGTAGTTCTCCCTGCGGGTTCTTTTGCAATCTCACAGGACCAGACATCACGAAGCTGTATCGGCCACGGTGAGTGATCGGCACTGAACGCCCAAGAGCTCACGCACTCTGATGGCCTTTTCAAGAAAAGTGCCGGTGAGCTCTCGAATTTGTGCTGGACCAAAGGCAGGGTTCTGAAAGCCACCTCAGCATGTGAACGGGGTGTGAGTGCAGTCATATGCTTACCAAGATGTGTCTCTGCGTTAGAGAGGGCATTCATGAGCATCAAAAGAGACAAGGAAGAAAGGGGCGCGAACCTGCCGGCGATGCTGAGTGCCTTCAACGAAAATGATACCTACCACCCCGGGTGAGCGTGAAGACGACAACTTCTCAAGACACCATTCACCTTGGCCAAGGACCTGGGACAACTGGTATCTGAGCTGCTCGGGCTTTTGGAAATCCATGCTATGAGAAAGGATATGGTTGATGGCCCGCAAGTCCATGGTCATCAACTGGTTGGCCTAGGAAACCACCAAATTGAGCATCTGGGAGCACATGCTGGAACAGAAGCAGCATACGCCAAAGAAACTCTTGTACTTGAATGTGGGGCCATACTGCTTCACCCATTCTTCGTGAAGTACACAACTCTCCTACGGACGATATGTTGGTCAATAATGGAAGGGACCGCGACGGGGCGACGCACCACTTTTCGTATTTCCCGTAGATTGCCGTATATCCAGCTTGTGCCTTTGGGACCGCGCAGATGACGCACAGGAGACACGAAATGATGATGATATACGAACAATAGCACCTTCCAGAGTCCAAAGGCGCCTATAGGCGCTAGCGTAGAGAGCAGCAGTTTCCCGACGAGGGTCATGATAGTGATAGGAGGGAAATGACGATCGGGTTTTCATTCCCCAACCAACGTGTATTTATAGGGCGACTCCCTTGCTAGCGTCTACCGGCTGGAAATCATAAGCCCCATGGCTGGCAGCTGCATAAGTAGGCCCATACGCTCGTGTCGTCTGACCGCTAACCGTGCTCACTTCGACCAAAGAATTTCACCAATTCGGCGATTAGCCCATTAGGGCGTAAAAAAAATTAAATTCTACAGATGAAAGAGGAAATTTGAGAAATAAATGGTGGAGATAGGGGGAAATGCGCCCTACAAATACACCATAGCCAAGTTTTTCATTTATTTCTGCCTTTTCAATTTCTAATTTTCAATTTTCAAATATTTCCTTTTTGAACTGTAGAATTTAACCGCGCTCAGCGCTCAGCCGGGACAGATGCTCATTGTCTTCAGCCACCGGCATCTCGGCCGAAAATACATGCACAGGTGAAAAACCACGTTTTTAGCTAACCGTACGGACGTCTAACTAGTTATCTGGCAGTCAAGCTCCTGTGGCACGACTTCTGGCCGCTCAAGCTCGTCACGAAGTTGTTTGACCGGGCCAAGGGCCGCGCAGGCGCACACTTTGAGCTCACACTGCACATCGTCGCGGCGGTCGAACACGGGGCGGTGCACGGGGCGTCGACGAACACATACACACTGTCGACGCTCTGAGGGACAATCGCCTGCTCTCATCTCCTCCCTTTTCCGCACAGGGAATCATGCCCGTTCGCGGGCAGTCGCAATGTGCGCAGCCACGGATCAAAACTAGCGCGTGGAATGCCGACAAGGTATATCCCCCTCCCACTCCATGCATCCACAGCTGACATGACACGCTGGCTGACGACACATACTCCCCATAGTATTACGAATACTACTGGTTCCCACGTCCAGTCAAGACATTGGACGAGCGACCGCTGGTCATCCGCGCGTGGCCGCCGAGACCACCTTTGCTACGTCGACGACGACAGCACGCGTAACCCCGTGGTTGGGAAGGTACTCTGGGCATTTTTGCCTGCGGTGTTCGAGTGCGAATATGAACGCGGGCAAGAGCCCGAGATGAGTCTGTCCCTGTCCGATGCATCTCATCCGCTCGCTCGATCACACACTTTGTAGATAGGCATAATGGGCTACGCGGCGATTACAGACCCGTTCGTTTAGTCGTGTACTCGTCCGAGGTATAGCGTTGCTCATGGGCCACGGCACGCCCCACAAGTCAGACCTGTGCCCGCCGCGCGTGGGACTGTTTATCAACACCGGCTATATGGGCCACGGCATGCCCCGTGCGTTTGGATGGTATGAGGTCCCTTATTTTTCCATGACGTCTTGAGCTAACCCTCCCTTCTTGATGCATGCTTGTTCACAGCGCCGTGGTCGCGCAGATGATCGTGGCAGAGTTGGCGGGTAAAGAGTGGACACAGCCCGAGTGGCTTCTAACACGGTACCTCACGTGGGCAGAACGGGGGACGGTGGTGCGTGATTGATACGCGCTGTATCAATAAAGCCATACTCGAAGAGGTGCTGGCCAGCATGCTCGTCTTGTACTACTCTTCTTTGAATTTGACAGATTGTATGTGTGTGAACGATAAATTAATTGACCGTGATCGAGCAGGTTCTCGGACGGTTGAGGTCAGCGAGGGCAGAGGCCATGGACCAGAAGAAAGTGCAGGCGCACACAGTGCATTGCACGATGACAGCCCCGATGACGAGCGAGGTCGGCTACCCAGCGGAAACGACGGGAGTGCCAGTAGGACAGCAACCACCACTCTCTCCCCCTCGAGCTCGGAAGGTGCTCAGACAGACACTTCACTTTCAAGGTAGTCGTATGTAGGCCCTGGGATAGCAGATCGGCGACAACCCCGGGTGTCATTCTTCTGACTGCTACCTGCGTGAAAGCAGGGCAACCCGGATCCAGTCCACTAACAAGTTCGGTTCCGCTCCTATCCTATTACAGAAGTTTGTGCCGCGTCTTCTATTTCTCTTCTACCCTCGTTAACTCGTAGCATACAAGTAGACCGGAGTCCCTTGTCCGACAACAATCAGTGGTGTTAAGATACAACAGTCACAGACTAGTCGGGATCCTGGGAGCTTCAACGATCAAACAAATATACTTTTTACACAGGTATTCGTCGCTCGCAAGATCCTCGACGAGATCAAAGTGCCTTACTTCGCTCACATCTTCCCTTATCCACACGTTCTCAGGGTTTGCCTTGTGATCGCTTATTGGCAGGCAAAATTTATACAGTTGGGCCTCCGGGAGGTCAGGGATGAGGTTCTTAGGGGTGAATGGGTTATGGGAGAGAAACTCGAGTAATACGACGATTGGCTCGTCCTTGTTGATCTCCGGGCTGAGGAACACCATGCGAGTACCATCTTTGAAGGAGCCGATCCAGAATCGTACTGTGTGTGGACGTCAGTAAGCATCTGAATCGCGTCTCAAGACGTCTAGAAATATTCTACCCATGATGGAAGGATGTTAAGCTGTGATGCAGGCACTCAGCTATAATCAGACAAACGCGATAGAGCGGAGACTAAAAATGCGCTGTGGGGAACCTCCGAGTCCTCGGACAACTTTGCCAGGAATTTCGGCAGAGTCCGTCCCGATGATCATTTTCCGCTTTGCTTCCATTTCGCAGGACTCGATACCAGACTCGATAATGGCTCAAGCGCAGACACACGCCACGCTCCGGCAGCGGATCATAGCGACCGCAGCAGCCCGCTGTTCTGCAGCTTTCGTTCTCATCTTAGGCCCATTTCCCAAAGCGCAATCGCAGTTCAGTTTCTGAACGTGCTCGCCACTGACGTCAACTGTGCACCGGGAACGATTCCTTGGGTCCGATCAGAAAGGAGGAGGCACATTCAAGCTCGAGTATGGACGAAGCCGACTTGAGGTGATCATCGCAACGCGAACCGGGTCTTCGATTCTGGTTCGGGCGTCGTGGCAACCACGCTGGCTTCGACTTCTCATCGGGACGAGACTCGCCGGGCTGGGTTGATTGGCTTCCGTGTTATTTTTGTGTCAGGTCGAGCATGACACCAAACGCGCGAGCACGCATTCGTGATCCGGGCCGAGCTAAGCAAGCAGAGGAACCCAAGTCTTCAGGATGGTAGGTTCTTTTTTTAATGCCCGTTCTTGTCAGACTCGAATGCGTGCAGTGGCCAGTGATGCGGTGATCGCGGAGAACACAAAATCGGACGCGTCGACCCCACAGAACCACCACGCTGATCGTCGACGCCACACGTTCTGATGGTGTCCCCGCGGATTCCTCTGCTTATAATACTTCTCTGGCCATTCCGTTCGACCCAGACAGCATGTTTCCCAGCAAGCGTGACTCACTCACCGCCCGAGCATCCTGCTCCGACAACGGGAAGGGCGAGGTCAACGCAGGTCCCAGGAGAGACCTCCGGTTTTGGCTCATCTTCGCCTCGATGTGCATCTGCCTCTTTCTCTCTGCACTCGAACTCTCGTCCGTCTCTACAGCGCTCCCTACGATTGCGCACGACCTCCGGGGTTCCCAGTACGTCTGGGTCGGTTCTGCGTATGCCATTGCGTCGACTGCCTTCCTGCCAATAAGTGGCGGCCTCGCTCAGGCGTTTGGCCGGCGGCCCGCCATCCTGTTGACCATCAGTCTTTTTGGGCTTGGAAGTGGTATCTGCGGCGGTGCAAGTAGCATGAACATGCTCATCGCTGGTCGGGCCATCCAGGGCTTGGGTGGAGGAGGCATTCAGTCTCTCACCGGCATCATCCTCGCTGATCTTGTCACCCTTCAAGAACGTGGTGTTTATGCAGGTTTATACGGCTTGTAAGACTCATTCCATTGACCTAGTAGCTGTGTTTTAATTCCGTTCCGCCTAGCACATGGTGTCTCGCCGCATCGGTTGGCCCTGTCGTTGGGGGAAGCCTTGCCTCACAGGGCCAATGGCGCTGGCTTTTCTGTGCGTCCGACACCGTTCATGCTCACAAAGCACAGCGCCTCAGAATCAACTAGATCTCAATCTCCCCATCTCGTTCATGGCTTGTCTCTCTGTCGTCCTCTTCCTCGATCTACCTGTTCCTCCTGGCGATTACAGGGACAAGTTCAGACGCATAGACTGGATGTATGTCGGTTCATCGTTTGTATGCGACATTAGCCTCACCAGTTCTTTTCCAACACAGCGGAAATATTTTTGTCATCGGCGGAGCCGTTTCACTCTCGATTGCCTTGACTTGGGGTGGTACTACTGCGCCATGGGACTCAGCTACGGTGCTTGTTCCGTCTGTCCTTGGGTTCTTTGGTCTCGTGGGTTTTATTGTGTATGAGGTCACCTTTGCCAAACATCCGCTCGTATGCAACTTCACTGTCTGCCTTTTTCGAGTACAGCGTCTCATGTTCTCACATTCTAGGCACCATTGGCGTTGATGACCAACGCAACCACTGTCAGTGGGTATGTGCCTCCACCGGTAACCCCCTCTCGTATCGATTCAGACTCTTCTTTTCGTTAGATACGTCCAGTCGTTCTGCATTGCAGTCAACTCGTTAGCTATCGTCTGTAAGTTCAACACGGGGTCTAGTCCACACACCCACCCACACCCTTTATCCGTCCCCACAGATTTCTTCCCGGTCTGGTTTCAGGCCTGCAAGGGTGTCTCGCCCATGGTATCTGGAATCTACACGCTTGGCATCTGTTCGTTCGCACCGACCGCCATCCTCGCTGGTGTGTCGGTGAAGGCGACGGGCCGATACCGGCCGCAGATGTGGGTAGCGTGGGTCTTTGTGCTCCTCACCATGGGTTTGCTGGGTGCAAGTGATGCTATGGAGATGGGGATTGGAACGTCGATCGGATATCTGATTCTACTTGGACTTGGTACAGGGTACGCCATCTTGTCTACACGTCGACACATGGGATCCTGACAATTATGTTGATTCCCGCGCCAGGGTGTTGTATGCGACGAACATGTATCCTATCCAGGCACCGTTGTCGGTCACCCAAAATGCACCTGCTCTCGCATGGATGTGGTTCCTCCGTTCGTTTGCTGGCGTAAGCCGCGTTCATCTTTCCAGGATCACGTGCTCACATACGATCTCTTATGATAACTAGGTTTGGGGCATCACTATCGGTAACACCGTCCTCCAAGCCGAGCTGGAAAAGGTGTTTCCTACCTCATTCCTTCAGTCTGTCTCGCCAGGAACCGGTGCCCCGACGCTGTACACGCTCATTCCAGAGATTGCTACCCTGCCCCCACACGTCAGGGAAGATGTCAGAGCTGCGTTTGCTCGCAGCCTAGCGACATTATGGCAAGTCATGGCCGTGATCTGTGCCGTCGGAGGCGTGGCGTCGTTGTTCATGAGAAGCCATGCGCTCAACCGCACGCTCGATCCGACGTGGGCAATCAAACGGGGTGATGAGGACCGGGAGATGGAAGCGGCAGCTCCAGGTCGGATGGACGAGGGAACTCCGTGCTCGACGTTGGCCTAGGTTGTTTTGACCGTATCGTGACCTGCTATGACTGTCGTCCCCGTTGATCGATGTATTGTAGTGACTGTTCCGCATGAACTCGATACAGGGCTAGTGCGATCGTCGAAAGGGGCACAGGAGTGTGGGGGGATGGGGGATATTGTACACGAGAAAGCGAGGTGTCCAACGAACGAGGATGAGGGTATGCTCGTTAGACGTTGCTCGAAAGTCGTGAGCCTGACCGCCAGGCAGTCCAGCTCATTACACCAAGTCGCTGGCCGCTAAGCCTGTCAGTTGTGCTGAGGGGGGAAGGAAAGAAGGGCCATATAGGCTGTTAGTAAAGGCCGTTTAGTCATACGAAAAAAGGAACGAGACCGCCTCCGACGAGTCGTCGTACATCGATCTCGCGACCTAGACGCTACGAAAGGTAAAAACAGCAATCGAAATTGTCTTCGACGCTATCAGG